>PVKC010006064.1:10000-31838 GCA_004027635.1 Crocidura indochinensis | reverse complement strand
TATCTCTTTAGGCCCGATCACTTACTATTTTAAAAAGTCATTTCTCTGTTTTTCTAAATAATGATTTATCTCATCACCATAGAAAGAGGTTTTGTTCAACTTTTATGACTTATTTCTTTACTGTTTTATTTGCTCTGTTTGATAGGAAACTCCATGTTGCTAGAACTTCCTAGAATAATATAAAAGAATTTTGTTTCTTAATATCCAGTTCAAGTAATCAGTTTCTTTTTCTTTTTGGATTTTGGGACATACCTGGCAGTCAAGGGTTAGTCCTGGCTCTGCACTAAGAAATTGCTCTTGGCAGGCTCGGATACAGGCTCGGATACAGGATGCCAAGTATTGAATCTGGGTTGGCCACATGCAAGGTAAATGCCCTACCCACTAGGCTCACTGTTCTATTGCTCAGACCATTAGGTAATCAGGTTCCCATTATTGTTGATAACCATATCACTAATATTGATCCATTTTGTATCTTCTCATTTCTACTTTTATTTATTCTTGTGAATTAATAATTAATATATATTTAAATATATTATAAAAGCGTTTTGGGGATACTGACTTTTGAATTATTGAATTCTATTTTTTTTTTTGCCCTGTTTTCAGATGTAGTCTAACCAAGCGATGAGTAGAATTTTTGACAATTTTATAGAACAAAGTATATAGATGAGAGTCCTCCAAAGGTGGAAGCTCTTTTAAATGTTCCAAGTTCAGAACTGAACTCTAGAAATCTATACTCTGGGAATAAATAGCAACAGAAATTAAAATAGTTCAATAGTCATCTTTCACTGTTAATGACTTCTAAGTTAATATTGAATTTGAACTTAAAGTATCCAGGACTTCTAGTACTTCCCAAATCAAACCAGAATCTGCTTTGGAAAAAGAACATCATTTTAAATTGTTTTAAACTTTAAAGGAGTTTTGAAGTAAGAAAAGATATAAGGGGGATAATGATCATCAGTAAAAATTATAAAAAAAGACTTTAATTAGTATAAATATGACATAGAATTTTTATAATTGTAATCAAGGAACTAAAATAGAATATAGAAACATTTTATAAAGAATTTATTTGGAAAATAAAAAATTTTCTTTTTATTATTCCAAAGTAAGCCATGTTCTCTCTTGAATACACATCTCTTTGTTTCTGTTTCTGTCTCTGTTTCTGTCTTTCTCACTCCTCATATTTCTCTAAATTTCTTTCAGTAAGAACCATAAATGGGATTGGAGGTAGGATAGCAGTAACGAACTTCTAGTTCTGTTAAGAGCAGTACATTCAAAATTATGCATGCATAATTGTAGTAAAAAAAAAAAAAGGAACTTCTCTTGTATGCTGTGACCTGGGTTCTGGCATCCCATAATGTCCCCTGCGTATTACCAGGCATAGTAATTCTTTTTGTTTTTATTTTTGGGCCATATCTGGTGATACTCAGGGGTTACTACTACCTATGTGCTCAGAAATTGCTCCTGACTTGGGGGGGGGGTCACATGGGAAGCCAGGGGATCACACCGTGGTCCGTCCTAAGTCAGCGTGTGCAAGGCAGATGCCCTACCTCTTGTGCCACTGCTCTGGCCCCTGCCAGGTGTAATAATTCTTGAGTCCAGAGTCAGGAGTAATCTGCCAGCATGCCAAGAAGATGTGGCTCCCAAAAAACAAAACCATAAAAAAAAGAATAAGAAATGTATTAATACAAATTGTAATAGCTGAAAGTTAAAGAATTTATGGTCAAATTGAGATATTACTAGAGAGAGTTTTTATTCTTTGGGGAATTGATCAGAAGAAATTACCCAGAATGTAGTAGAATAGTAGTGAATTATTTGAAGGATATGTGTTGATAAAGTAAGTAGTATAGGTTTCAAAACTGAAGATCAATTTATATTTAGTCTTAACGAGGAGAAAGAGAACTAAAGTGTTGTTTAAAGCAATAATGGTTCAGTGGATGATCTCACTGATCTGTGGTATGTAAAGAAACAAAACAAGGGATAGACATAGACACTAATAATGAAAAGCCCTTGGCTTTTAATCACAAAACCGAGTTTACCAAGATGGGTGGATTAGAAATAATAAAAAACACTTTGTTGGAGATTCTTGGCCACTTCAGTCCTGATGGATAGTCATTTTGTACATCAAACTTTAATTATAAACACTATTGTAACATTATTACCTGAATTGCAATGATTCTTTTTTTTTAATCAATAAGTTTTTCTGGCCCTACCTGACAATGCTCAAGGGTTACTCCTATCTCTGAACTTAGAAATCACTCCTGTTTGACTTGTGATAGAGAAATAAATACATTGTCATTACGTAGATCAGAAACTTGAAATCACAAACATATTTGCACTAATAGAATTCTTTTTAAATGGAAGTATAAAGAAAGAAAGGTTAAAGAACAACATAATGGGACATTTGTAGGTATAGCTGAATGAGCAAATATTATATGAAATAGTAATTTCTTGGGGTATATGTATTATTTATATATCATATGTATATAACACAGAGGTGAAGGAACTTAACTTGTGTGCAGCTTTTTCTGGTTTACTACCTAGTACCTTGTGTACCCACTTCAGAAGTGTATACCCACTTCAGGAGTGATCTCTGAGCACAACGGCAAGAGTAAGCCCTGAACACAGCTATGTGGTGCAACTACCTGCCCCAGCGATTCATCATTAATTTTACTATGTAGAGACAATTATCATGCAATTATATCTAAGATTAGAAGAGGAAAGTATTCTTAGTGTTTTAAGATTCTGTTTTTTCCATGAAATGTATAATAAATTTTGATAAACCACTGGACAATTGACACCAATTGAACGTGTTGCTTTCTGTTGGGATAACTGGGTGTGCATTGGTGTTATTCAGAGGAATATTGAGAACTGCTTTATATGTAAGAAATAGCTTTTGAGTAAAGACATAGGAAACCATATAGGAATAGATTAGAAATAGGCAATGGTAATAGTGTGATTATTAAGAAAATATACTTTAGGTGTGGAAAGAGTAATGGAAATTACCCCCAAATTTGTGGCTTATAATTATTATTTCCCTTATTCTTCAACACAAAAAGGACACTAGAGTATAATGAAACATCATATAAATGTTTTAAACAGGCCTTCGATGCACTGGATGTACAGAACTGATTTCAACAACTGTTTGAAAACTTGTTAGCCTTGGGATTTGAGTTTGGGTTTTAGGGTTAGTTCTGGTGTTAATCCCCAGCTGCTACTAACCTAGTTATTTCTATATTACTTAATCTCTGTTCCTTCTATATTTCTATATTACATAATTTTTGTTCTTTCATCTCCATCTTTTTGTTGTTGTTGTTGTTTTGCTGGGGGTAAGTAGGGTTATGTTCAGGGTGTCATAATGTCAAGAATTGAACTCAGGCAACCACATACAAAAATCTTTGGCTCTTTGATCTATTTTTTCGGCCCCTTCTCTCCATCTCCAGTGTAAGGAAAATAAGAGTGCCTAACTCTGGGACCAGAGTGATAGCACAGCAAGTAGGGTATTTACCTCGCACATGGCTGGCCCAGGTTCAATCTTCAGCATCCCATGTGGTCCCCCAAACCTGCTAGGAGTGAAGTCTGAGTGTAAAGCCAGGAGTAATCCCTGAATACTGCCAGGTGTGACCCCAACTAAAATAAACAAGTAAATAAATAAAAAAATAGTGACTAACTCAGGTGGTTGCTGTGTGTAAGGTAAAAATGGAGTCCAGAGTAGTGTAAAAACAAAACAATTCATATAAATCACGTCATATAACAAAATATGGTTTTGATGTGGTTTTATTTTATTAACAAAATGGTTAAGAGTTGAAATTGGGTGTCCAAGTTATAGCTCAAAGAATACAGCTGCATATGGGGAACTTACTTTGGGGGAGTAAATAGAGGAAAGTAAAATTGATTTTTAAACAGATTTTAGTAATAATCTTGTGCATTTTTAATATTTAGATTCAAAATGTGGCTAATGATGTGAATATGTCCCCAAATCCGTGCACTCTTGATATATTGGACTTGCCGGGCATAATTTACTAGATCCCTAAAAACACGTGAATATTTGACAGTGTTCTCATTTTTGCTTTCTGTTCAAATAAATGTTAAGCATTTCCTAAAAGTTCTGTCCTCATTTATTTTTAATTTTGATGGCATTGTTCACACATTTATGTATGGCTACAGATGCTCAGTTGATTCTGAGTAGTGCTGATGGACTTGTAGGTAGTGGTATTTAAATTTGATCTTTTCATTACTCAGATTATTTTTCTCCTCTCTCTTTAAGTAAGAAATCATGGTCCTTGTAAATTTAGTAAATGTTCAATTTATACCATAACATTTGCTGTTCTTGGCCAGTCAAATCAAGTAGTGGAGGCAATTGGCTTGGTGGGTCGAGAGATTGAGTTCTTCAAGACAGCACTCTCAGGACCAAAAGATAACTCTACTCCCTCCCGATGGTGTCTGGTGACAGGATCAAAAAGTAACAAATACCACTTACTGTGGTGGGAGGTTGTATAGAACCACCATCTATTGGGCTGGCATTTATAGGAACAGATCCTTTGTAACAAACTGTCTAGTAAACAACATTTAATTGTCTATCACTTAAAAAAATATCTTGACTCTGATAGAAAAAGTTGTTAACAATAGTTTCAAATATGTTCCAGACCCAGTTCCACCAATAGTACCCATGTCTCCATCAGTGACCCCAAGTTCTTTCCTACTCACCAACTTGACTCATTTACATTTTAAATACATTTTAAAATTTAATAATTGCCACTTGGGTCCCATGCTTCCAGGAATGTCGGGTCTATTGGTTTACTATATACATACATCTTGCCTCTGTACCACAGACTAGCCCACAGGCTTTGATCCCCCCATGCTACTCTTAGACCTCTTCTTATCTTATCTCCTCCCTCCACTTCTCTCCGTCCTGGCAATTTTTTTTTCACCAGTATGCTAGACCCAATGTTTTCCTCATCTTTGATCCTTCTATTCCCTGAACATGTTATTCTGCACAGCACAGATTAGCAAGAGCACCCAATTTACTAAGTATATTTGTGTTTTTGATTTCACTCAACACAAGCTCTTTAGTCAACTGAGCTGAAAGCATTTTGGAATTGGTCAATCTTTCTATTGTTCCTGTGTTGAATAAATTTTCTTTTTAGGTTTGTCGACTCTTCTTTTAGGGAGAAAGGGGCTCTAGGGTTAGCTAAAATCTCTTTAATCATTTTCTTTGCTAAGAAAATTAGTTGCTTTCGTCATTTCTGTTCATTGATTCAGCCAAGTTGGATTCCACATAGCATAAAAACAATTTCCCAGTTAAAGACGTTAGGTTTTATAATACTCCCAATTCTGACTTCTTCCTTTGAACTCTCTTTCTTGGACTCATTTCTTCAAATGTCTTTTGTCTTCTTTTCTAGAGAACTCCCATTACCCTTTTGTTTTAGTCACAGCTTATTCATAAGTCAGTCTGTGACTTGCCCATAAATTGCATTTTTGACACACCGTTACTGGCATTTTGTCTACCATAAAATGCTTCAGATGCATGTATTTTTCTATGCAGTCAGAAGAGGTCTGGTTATCTATTTTTTTTAAATATTTTTACAGCTCTTTTGAAATAGGACTAAGTTTAAAATGTACAGTGTGTTGTATTATGTTGATCAGTTATGAAATGATTCCCATGATAAAGTTTGCAAGTACAGTCAATTTTTCACTAATTATCCTCTCTCTGTCTCTTGTTCTCTCTGTGTTTAAGTAGATTTTAGATCGATGCTCTTAGCAATTGTTAAGTATATGAGATAGTATTCTTGGCTATAATTACCATGCTGGATATTAGCTACTCAGAATAAAGGAGCTATTTATTAACAAAAATATCTAGCATATCAACTTATGTAGTAGTTTGTGAAAATTTGGGCTTAATTTTAAGGGCTAATTTTAATATTTTCTTCCAGAAGATGGTTGTTAGCAACCCTTATATTGAAAATGATTTTCAGGGCTGGAGCAGTGGTGAAAGTGGAAGAGTGTTTGCCTTGCATGCACTAATCTACCACGGTTTGATCCCCCAGTGTCCCGTATGGTTCCCCAAGCCAGGAGTGATTTCTGAGCTCATAGCCAGGAGTAAGGTTTTTTGTGGCCCACCACCCAAAAAAGTGATTTTCATGTACCACTCAGGCAAATCAAGGTATAATAGGTGTAATTTTATCTATAAAATTTAATCTCAGTAATTCTATTATGAAAAAGAAATTGAGAAATATTGGGCTATTTTTAACTTAAAATTTTTATTGTTTTGTTTTTGGGTGACATCTGTCTCTTTGCTCAGGAATCACTACTGGTGGTACTTGGAATAATATGTAGTACCAGGGATTAAACCAGAGTTGACTGCATGCAAGGCAAGGCAAGGAAAGGCAAGTGCCTTCATCCCTCCTATGTATAGTTCTGGTTCCAATTTACAATGCTACTCAATCATTTCTCAGTACTTCTGAGATATTAAAAAACATTGTCTTTTAGTGAGGAGTGACACCCCAAACAGTACTTAGGAGCAATTCTCAGCCTCTTTACTTTTATTTATTTATTTATTTTTAGTTTTTGGGCCACAGTTGGCAGTGCTCAGGGGTTCCTACACTCAGAAATCACTCCTAGCAGGCTTGGAGGATGCTGGAATCAAATCCAGTTCGACTGATTGCAAGGCAAATGCCCTACTCACTGTGCTGTTGCTCCGGCAGTTAGCCTCGACTTTTAATCCAAGGGCTGGCACCACTTGGCAGTGATCAGGGGCCTTTAGTGTTATGCCTCATGATGCTCCAGGTACTGTCTGGGGCCTGGCCTCTAACCAGGATAGCTGCATGCAAAGCATATGCTTTAACTTTATATATCCAAATCCTAATAGTCTTTTAATAATCAGCGGTTTCTCTGGTTAAATCTGGGTTTTGTTTTGTTTTGCGTTTTTAAGCTTAGAGTAAGAGGGACTTAAAACTTGCATCTATGATAAAATGGAACAGATAACAAAACTGTGACAATTAGTAAAGAAATATGGTGTCATTGTTTTTATTTCACACTTTATGTGAAATTACCTGTGATGAGCTTTTAGAGGTTTCATTCCCAAATAGATGCATTTTAATTACTCACAGCACTTTGGTGTACAATAAAAGTTGAATTATTAACACAGTAATTTGCTCAGATAGCATTTAGCAGGAAAATATTTCATAAGTAATTAATTGTTTCCAAGATACGCTAAGGTAGATATATCTACAGAGGGCAATCAGAAAGAGTAGCTGCAGAATATCGATTAAGCTTTAGAGGGAAAAGTATTCCATTCTGTTACTAAACGTTAACAATTGTGAGAGGAGAATTCCCACTTGGGAAGAATGTTTTCCAGGTTGCTGCATTGCCAGGTGCTTGCTAGTATGGAGTCAGACATGAATGAGGTGAATGGCAGTCTGGAATGGTGCACTTCGAGGGCCTCCGCTTTCTGCCTCCCGTGAAAGCTTCTGTTTTCAAAGCATGGTAGTCTGGCCAGTAGCCTTGGGAAGGTTCCAGCAGACCCTGTGCTACTTCTAGTGAAAGCTGAAGTTTGCCCCCTCGCAGAAGAGACTGTGTGCCAATGAAATACCTTTCTGATGTTTCCTCTGAAAGTGATCTGCATGTTTTTCCTGGTGATGAAATTCTACTTTCTCTTTTGCAGTGGAAGCAAATCTGGCATTCCCTCTGTCCCATTGAGCGTAAGTGCAGACTACAGACAGGCTTCACAGTCATTTTGAAGTTTCCCCAAAGAAATTCAAGTCCTGGACGGTCTGCTCTGAGCCCATCCCTCCTCTCCCTTCTCCCTTTCTCTCTCTCCTTGACCTCGCAGCAGGCAGCCTTTGTCTGAGGTGTTCATCTGGAACAACTTTTCCACACTTGTTTTCATGTTCCGTTAGATTACAGGGCAGCAGGCCTACCTTTGAAGCTCCCTTCCCCTTTGTTTCTTGGCCGTGCACTCCAGTAATTAACTTTGTCCTTCTTTTATTTGTTCCAGTCAATCGCAGGCCACTCTGCTGAGCATCTTCTCCCAGGAGTACCAGGTTAGAAGTTTTCTCCTTTGTGAGGGTTGACAGGTGCCTAATTGAATGATGAATGTCCCTTTATTTCTTTGTAATTGAACTGCCAGCTCTCTGATTGGGCTGGAGGATGTTCTCCTTTCCACATCAAGCACCGCCTGTGTCTCAGCGGAGGCCTGCCAAGCCTACCCATCCATCTGTCTAATAGCATCTAGCCTTTGCTTATTTGGTGGACCTGTAATAAATTATGCTAAACCATTATTATTCTGACAATAATAATTTCCCCGTGTTGCATGGTTCCATGTGCTAAATGTTTGCTGACTTGCACTGTCAGTGCCGCTTTCCATTGCTGACAGAGATGATGATAAATGACCATTGCTGGAGTGGCAGAAGGCAAGAGAGGCAGAAAATGGAGTCATTTATCATGAGATGACAGGTGTCAGTCAAGTGGCAAGTCTCCATGGAATTACTTTTTGTAGTTTTCAAATAAGTTGTTTTTAAGCAATGTTCTTCCTGGTTAAAAATGGCAATTGGATTGTAAAACCAGAGTGTGGAGGACTTAGATGGAATTGAACGGAGGAAAATTAATACAAAGGTTGAGAGAGGGAACAAGTTTTTCTTTGCCCTCGACAACCCTAAGCAAACTTATTTAGATTCAATTACTATGACCTGCTGGCTTTTACATATATACTGTACCTCGGGTACAGGCTGAGGACTGAAGACATCCTCGCCAAGCCATGGTGATTAAAATGTGTACGTTCATGGAGGAGAAGGAGCAGAAGTCTTAGCAGATTCCCCAACCGTTAGTATTTGTACTTCATGCTTGATGTTGGGAACAAGAATGAGTCACTCTTGCTCTTGAACCTGTCCTGTGACACAGCATTAAGTTTGTGTTTTGTTTTGTTTCAGAAACATATTAAAAGAACACATGCCAAGCATCATATGTCAGAAGCGATTGAAAATTATTATCAGAGGTATGAACTGCCTGCCCCACTAGAGGGTATCATAGTACCTATTAATTGCAATAATAATTATGAATAAATTAGATTATTAAATTTAGTTTCAATATAAATTTTCAGGTGTTTATTTCAACTTTGCCTTTTAGGATTACAAAGTTATTTTTGAATGATTTTTAAGTGGTTTGTGGTTTAAAGAACATGACAAGAGTTATCTTGATTTAAATATGTATATAATATCCTAGGTAAGAAAGTTCTTTTATGAATATATAATATTATTGGATACTTAAGAATTTACTTTATATAAATGCTAATGTCCATATATATACACATACATATGTTTACCTGAAGATTCTTTAGCCACTTTTCATTTGTTAATTAGATAGCAAGTGGAAAATAAATTAGAAACTAAGGTGCATTTATTTTTTTTTGCATCTGGCTATCGATTCAACCTTTTTATAGATGTATAAAATGTTTTTAGGTAAAGATGTATAAACCTATATAATAATGTACCATGGCCGCACTCTAAATAGAGTTTTCTTTTGTAAAATAGTCTAGTCTATTTGTTCAACCCTGTAAAATTCAGGGAATATATGATTTATTGTAGGTTGTTTACAGTTCATGTTAAAACTGTATCTTTAAAATACATCATTTAATAAAATTTTGAATTCTTTTTTGTCTTTAATATGATTGAATAATTTATAATGGTAGATAGTAAAGGTTTCTATTAGAAAATACTGGTTGATCTTCTAAATATTTTAGAAAAATTTAAGAATTATTGGAAAGGAAAACTGAAATAAGATCTTAAATTTTACTTAAGATTAACAGGAGGGACCCGGGAGATAGCATGGAGGTAAGGCGTTTACCTTTCATGCAAAAGGTCATCGGTTCGAATCCCGGTGCCCCATATGGTCCCCCTGCCAGGAGCAATTTCTGAGCATGGAGCCAGGAGTAACCCCTGAGCACTGCTGGGTTGACCTAAAAACCAAAAAAAAAAAAAAAAAAGATTAACAGGTAACCTTTCTGTGATAATAGTGGCACCATTGATTTTACATGCATAAGATTTGTGTACAATATTTTGTAATAATAGATAAAAGATTGGTCTCATTGTTATAAAATAATTTATAGAATCAAGTGACTTTTGTTGAAAATTATTAATTATAAATTAAAAATATTAGGCAATAAAAGACATTCAGTTCTGAGTAGTAGTATTTGTTAAAAATATGAACTCACAGTGCACTATACTCACTCTTGTGTTTAGAAGAATTTCTCTGAACAAGTATTTATAAAGTTTGAATTGATTTATTCCAAAATCAGAGTCCTCTCAGTGAAATTAACGTTTAAATTAGACTCATCATCTAAGTCAGGGGTCTCAAACTCAATGTACCTGGGGGCCGCAGGAGGCAAAGTTGGGGTGATCCTTGAGTGAAAACTCAGTAGTAAGCCTTGAACATTGGGGGGTGTGACCCAAACAACTCAAACAAAACAACACAAAACAAAAAAGATTTCTCTAGGGCAGGGCCACAAAATGTTGTACGGAGGGCCATTTGCAGCCGGTGGGCTGCGAGCTTGAGACCCCTGATCTAAATCATATACATAATATTAAGAATGACTCATAAAATGATTTGAAGACAACCAGTATTTTAGTACCAACACCAAAAGAAAAGGCCTTTTATAAAAATTGTAGTCAGAATTGACTATAAAAGTCATCGTATAAAATTATGGCTCTGGGTCTAGATTTTAAATCTAGTTATAAGGAAAGGAAATAAGATATTTCCTAAAAGGTGGGAGATCTATACTACCAGGCCACGTGGCAAACTTTTTTCTCTCTGTGAAAAAACCATTTTAATGCTATGATTTCTCAGTTCAGTGCTGCTTGCTGTAGATCTTTAATAAGCATATTTAGTTATTAAAATTTGAACAGACTTCATTCGTGTGTGAACGTTATTATCTGGTTAGTTTAGGCCAGAAATAAAAACCTCTGTTAAGTTTGGCTTCTATAGTGGTTGAACAATTGAGTAGAATGGGGAACAGAAATATATTTGTGTTTCTTCATTTGTTCAAGTGGGAGTCGCAGTTGTTTTGAAGAGTCTTGACATTTGAAACAACCCTTAAAGTCATACTGTAATAGAAAGATGACGGATAGGAAAGCAGTTTGACGAGACTCTTCCTTTCCCTCCCTGCTCCTGACTTTCTCTCTGCACTTTGTTCTTGGAGACAGCTGTGCTGTTGTTACCTTTCAGATGGATAGACCTCACAGGTCTCGTGTTCTGAATGTGCAGAATGTTCATTCTGAATGTTCTCAGTGTCTCTGGATTCTCTAAGGCAAATGGCTTTAAAATGTTTTGTTTGTTTTCCAACTGATTAGAATAAAGGGAAATTATGTTAAAGTGAAACATAGTTTGACAAATGTGGACACTTTTTCTTTTGAAAAAATAATAATTTTATGCTTTGAAAAGTAAAGTATATTTGTGGTATTCAAAGTGATGATATATATATATGTATATATATATATATATTTAAAAAAGTAATAGAGTGCCTTCACTGTGGCACTTAGATGTTGTGGCCATTTTCATTTTAGTCTCTGTCAATCCATTTTCATGTAGATGAGGTCATGCTATATCAGCAGCTGTAAATCTTCAATTTTATAGTTGGAAAAATGGATATGTTATAAAATTATTTTGTAAAAAGCTTTTTGTATGCATTTTATTGATGGCATTACTTCATAATATGAATGTGCCACAGTTTATGGAATTAATTTCTGTTGGTCACCTGTGTTTCCAGTGTTTTGTTATTATGAGTAATGCTGTTATAAACATTTTGGTGTATATAACCTTTGCCTATTATGTTTGCTCTATTTGTACATGTGTGATTATAAAGTATAGAAATAAATGCAAATAATAAGGTTTTTTGTTATCTGCTTTTTTTTCTGTGTATTTGTTTTGGATTTGGACTACACTGGCTGTTTTACTCAGGGATTACTCCTGTAGGGCTCAAGGGACCATATGGGATGCCAGGGCTAAAACCCAGGTCTGTAACCAGGGAGGGAAAAAGAACCTTTTTCTGCTTTACTATCTTTTCTGTCCAAAATAATAAGCTTTAAAATATTTTATTGTGGGTTACCAAATTACTGTTGAGAGGATAATGGTTGATTTTTATTTACAGTATCAGAGAATGTATATTATTCAGTCTTCACTGAATTAATCTCAATTCAAAATCTTGGTATATTTAAATATAAATAAAAATGTGTTAAAAGTGATTTAATGCTCAATATAACTCCAACATGGTGAACTGGAACTTCAGTCTCCAGATAGAAAATAGTTAGACTTGTGACTGGACAGTGGCACAGCAATAGGGCGTTTGTCTTGCACGTGGCTGAACTAGGACAGACCACGGTTCAATCCCCCGCATCCCCAAGCCAGGAGCTTTTTCTGAGCACAGCCAGGAGTAATGCCTGAGCATCACCAGGTGTGGCCCAAAAGTCAAAAGCCAAAAACCAAAAAAAAAATGAAGAAAAAAGGAAAATAGAATACTATACTAAACTTTGGAATTATTGAGACAATTTCCATAGTTCTATATGGTAGAGACATGCATTTTAGAAACATTTCCTTATTCTTTCCCATTTACTAGTTTCCAAACAGGGAACCTACTGGAAAACGTTTGTTTAGGTGCACTATATTGGTGCACAGGAACAAGTGACTAACAAGTCAGATATGCAAATCCCCATCAGTAACTGAGTTTAGAAATATTATTTCTCGGGGGCCGGGCAGTGGCACTGGAGGTAAGGTGCCTGCCTTGCCTGCGCTAACCTAGGACGGACTGCGGTTCGATCCCCTGGTTCCCCACATGGTCCCCTGTGCCTGCCAGGAGCGACTTATGAGTGCATAGCCAGGAGTAACATCTGAGCGTCACCGGGTGTGGCCCAAAAACAAAAACAAAAACAAAAACAAAAAGAAATATTGTTTCTCTCCCCCTCTTACTGGTGGCACACCATTAGAGAGGCCTTCTTTATTCACTTCAGGGAATCAGACCAATTGAATTTTGCTCAAATGTTCACGTAGAAAATAGATGATTTCAAATGTGTTCATTAACATTATATAATTAAACAATAATTTCTGAAAATTGGAACCACTTTGTGGTTTATTTGGCACCATTTACTTTGCTCTTCCTTTGTCCTGTCTACTGTGCTAGGAACCTTGGCCCAGTTGCTCTGTTTCATAAGAAAAGAACTGCATATGTAGGAGACAGGTCCCAGAAATTTTAGAGATAAAATCGATGAAGGTAATATTCAGGGGATAAACGTAACGTTGGGTTTTGGTAAGGTTTTGACATTTCACCATTTTAATTCTTATGAAAATAGTAAATCTCAAATAACTTTCTTTATGGTATGTCATTATAATCTTTGATACTAATAGATCTTTAAGAGATGTCATGAATTAGACCTTCTACAAAGATCTTTTGAGAATATTACAGCTCAAAGCTATGTATTTGTTTGTTCATGCAGAGCTAGAGGATTATGAACAACAAAGTATTTTCAATTTTCAAGTGGGCAAGAAGAAAATAGTGTAGGTCACCTTAATACGGTTCTGAATCACATTTTTTAAATTGAATTTACTTTATTTAAAGAGCATGCACTACATAGTTGACATAGTTGGTCATGATAAGTGGGAGCAAACATTCTTAAAAAATTAAAAGTGAAAAAAATGGGAGGAAGAATAAAAGATAAGAGCACAACAAGAAGTTTTTTGAAAAATTTTATATCTTGCAATAAAGCCAGTAAGTCACTGCTGGTGACCATTCTGTTACTTTATGTATTTCTGAACATTGGGTGGCTTCAGATACACATTGGCATCTAAATTGATGTTTTCCTATGGGGATGACAGTGTTCAAAATGGAGTTGGCATGTGGATGCAAATGTGGCCACACAGTCCAGGAATTTCAAACACTGTTGCTGATACTGTGGCTTTTGTGCAGCATGTTTTTGGCTAACAGAGCTTCTTGTAGTTTGGGAAAGTAGGTGTAGAGTACTTGTGCTCACTCCCAGAAATGTCTTGGTAATATCAACCTGAATATTGGAATACCTGAAGTTTTGATGAGATTGTTGTCTCTGCACAGAGCCACAGATAAATGGTGAAGCAGGGCCATTGTCAAAGCAGTAATGGTGGATGATGGGTACAGCAAGCATGGCTTTGACAGGACAGACTTGGCTCACTTTCTTCTGCGATTGCCAGCTTTCAGCTGCATCACCACTGCACCTATAATTTTTCATGGCTGGCTTGGTTTACATCTCTTTGGAGAACTGTGCGAGTCTATGGAGCTGGCAAAATATAGCCATGGCCCAGGAGCATATTCTTTAGCGCAGTTACAGTTTGGATCTTTGCTTGAGGGTTTGCTCGATGAGAGATGTTCCTTTGAGTAGCCTTATCCCAATAAGCTTCTATATGAAGAAAAATGCAAACCAGTTTAACTGCATGAAAAGTGCTATTCCTAGGTCTCTAGAGATACTTTGAGAATTTAGAGAATGGCAACATTGGGGTTTACTGATTATGTTCTTCATAAATACATTGTTATTAGCATATTCTGATTTAAAAACAATATTTTTTCTTTTTGGGTCACACGCAGGGGAGCTCAGAGGTTACTCCTGACTGCTCTCAAGAATAACTTCTGTTGGTTTATCGGAGACCATATGGGATGCTGGGGATGGAATCTGTGTGTACCATGTGCAAACAAATGCCCTACCTGCTCTATTTACCATTCTGTCCCCATTCCTTTGATTTTATATCTGAACTTTTTTAATGAATCTGATTGGTCACTTGGCAGGAACTATCAACTCAGAAAGAGAAAATATGTCTTCAAATTAAGTTTAACTTGATTTCTTTTCCTTAGAATTTATTCAATGTTATAGTATATTGTTGGGATATAACTAATAGATTATTTTCTCTTTTTAACCTATCAGGGTACTTCAGTAGACCTTGGGACATTGTGTGCCATTTCAAAAGTTCCCTGCTTACTAAGACAGGCCAGATGGTTTTCAATATCTTAATTGACCAACTGGGAAGCTTTGTCCAGCTCAAACTTTCCATTGTATTAATCATGAACACGTTTCAAATATTTTATAGACTATATGTTTATTGACTATATGTTAACTATATGTTAATATAGTTATAAGTTTATATGTTAAACCACCACTATATGGGTGGTTTATTGTTCTATCTTACGTTCCTTTAATCTTATTAGAAGGTATTCTGTCTATTATTACCAGGAAAATGTTGACTATACAGTTTTCACAAAACTCTCATTTTGATTCCAATCCACAATTATTTGGCACTGGTAGTGATCCAAGGGCTGACTATTCTTTGTTATTACTTTGAGTCACTTTCAGAAGCTCTCCTTTAGTCACACAAACACATTTCTGAGCACTTAGGCCCCTCAGACATATCTCGACATTTGCCCCTACTCATTGAAGATTGTTCTTTGTCCCCTGGTCTACCCACTTTATTTTTGAGGGTCTCTATTCAAGTAGGACTTCCTTAGAGGAGTCTTTTTCCCTATCCCATTCTTCTGTTTTATTGTGGTATACATCATCATAGTGTTACTTATTTCTCTTTTTATTGTATCCACTATAATGTCAGTTTTGTGGAGGGCAGGAATTGTTAAAAAAAAATGTGTTCTAGGGTCCGGAGAGATAGCACAGTGGTAGGGCATTTGCCTTGGACACGGCTGACCCAGGACAGACCTGGGTTTGATCTCCAGCTTCCCATAAGGTCCTCCAAGCCAGGAGCGATTTCTGAGTGCAGAGCCAGGAGTAACCCCTGAGCATCACCGGGTGTACCCCAAAACAAATAAGAAAGAAAGAAAAGAAATATTGTGTTCCTTACTGCTGCTTCAGATTAGAACCTGAAATAAGACCCAACACATGGCTAACTATCAGAAATAGTCATTGGATAAGTGAATATTATGTAGAAAGTTGTACAGATACCTTCATATCACTACAGGCCTAATTCCTGAAACCCAGAATGAGAACTCTTAGTGAATATGCCCTTCTGGGGCACACTATTAGTTGGCCTGTCTTAACTGTGCTGATTTGTTGTTCTTTGAGCAGGATGACTGATGCAATGAAAGTGTAATTTAATGTGAGGTTCTTAGCCGACTTACTTATAATATTGTTTCTCGAAGCTATACTTACTTTTCTTTTCCTGGTTTTTTTCCGAAAAGACTTTATTTTCTGCCTTATTAAGAAAACCCAATGAGGGGCTGGAGCAGTGGTGCAAGCAGTAGGGCATTTGCCTTGAATGTGCTGAACTAGGACAGACCTCGTTTCGATCCCCTGGTGTTCCATATGGTCCCTCACGCCAGGAACTATTTTGAGTGCATAACCAAGAGTGTCCCCCGAGCATCACCGGGTATGGCCCAAAAACAAAACAGAACAAAACAGCAACAACAAAAGGAAAACCCAATGAAATGGAGCCATTCATTGTACAGAGGGTCAAACTCTTGCCTTACACATGGCTGACTCAGGTTTGAGCCCTGGTATCTGCACATTACCCTGATCCTTGCCAGGAGTGATTGCTGAAAGCAGAAACGGGAGTAAGCCCTGAGTAGTGCTATGTGTAGTGCCCACAAATAAATAAGAAGACCCCAATATTCATCTGATTTATACCACTGGACTGTGTATTGAAGGGACAGACTGCTGGGTGGGACCCACACATCACTAGGATAGAACAGCAGGCAGGGTGCTAGCCTTGCATTGGCCAACCCAGGTTTATTCCTCAGCATCAGTGAGTGTAACCCAAGAACAAAACAAAATAAAAAGATAATGCAATTAAATAATAAAAAGTACTACTTTTTAGGGGATGAGTTGAGGCATGCACTCTACATTCCAACAATGAACTATTCCTAGACCCTAAATTATGTTCTTCTTTTTTTTTTTGGTTTTTGGGCCACACCCAGTGACGCTCTGTGCTATTCACTCAGAAGTCGCTCCTGGCAGGCACGGGGGACCATATAGGGAACCGGGGGATCGAACCGAGGTCCATCCTAGGTTAGCGCAGGCACCTTACCTAACGCCACCACCCGGCCCCCCTAAATTATGTTCTTAAGTAAATTTCTATTTTGGGGGTTAGAAAATTAAAAAATAAGAACTGGCCCCATATACAGATTACTTTCTTAAGTAAATTTCCTTTATTGGAGTTAAAAAATTAAAAAAATTAGAACAGGTCCCAACATACAGAATATTGATTGTTAGAATTGCTTTTAATTATAGTGATACTTTGACTTTTCCTACCTTAAATAACTGTATATGTTTCTTACAGTTATGTAGGAGACGTTATCCATTAGCTTTGATTTCTGCTCTTAGTAGGAAGCAGTATACTTTATTAGGTTCCACACCTAATCCTGTTTTCTTATAATTAAAAGTATGATTTATTTTTTTATTTATTCACCTGTTAAAAAATAAGGCCTATTCTAAGCCAAGAACTATACTAGATATAATAAGTGAATAAAATACAATTTCTTGACACCCATGGGACTTTCTGCACTTTAGTGAAGATTGGGTTGGGGGGACAGATGTAGTGTGCTGTATTATGTGATGCAGAGACAATCAATTTATTCTGTGATTATACATGATGGGCACAAACACCTGAATTGTTGATTGATTGAGGAAGGTGATGTAGAGTCTGGATTATGAATGGATAGTAGGAGTGAGGATCAGTGACTAGAGATGAGGCCTGAGGTGTGTTTGGGGAGGTGGATCTCTTGAAATACTGTGATGAGGGGATGAAGAGATCTGGCTGATTTTGCCTAATAAAGATGCGATGATGACAAGTCCATCGCCTTTTTTTCTTCTCACTAAAGTATCGAGCAATTTTCTGAAACAAACCTAAACAAAAAGGTGAGATGTGCTTTTTCCAAACTCTGAGAGTAAACGTTATGTCCTTTTTATGATATAGTTGCAGCATAGACAAAACTCGTGGTGAGGTGAATCCTTTTTTAAGGAATTCACTTCTGTGTTTTGCAAACGGGGAGTCTGGGGTGCTCCTACCTCCTGCTCCAACTTCAGCTCGGCTGTTGCCAGTGGTTGTAGAAAAGTTGTTTTTATTGTCCTTTCCCTTCAGTGCTTTTCTATGACAGCAGTATAACTGAACTAGAGTCGAACATGGCATTTGCCCAGGAGAAAGGTATACACAGGAGAGCTGACAAGCCTCGGCTGGCCTTTTCTTGTCACAGCATTCCCACCTGGCTTTGTCTTGTCTAGGTACCTGGATGGAGTGGTGAGAGATAGAGCTGCCCCGGTGCTCCTGGAGCTGGCCAATGAGGTAATGTTACTGTGATTATTTTATTTTAACCTGCATAAAACCTAAGGGGCCTATCTAGTGTAGCTTTGCTTAGACTGATAATTAACCTTAAAAACAAAAAGACTTTGAGGTGCATTAGACAGTTAAATTGCTCCCTGATCTCTCTGTACTTTTAATAATTGGACAGAGAACCTCCTATACTAATAAATCAGTTAACATAATGACTCTACTTCTTTTAAGGCAAATGTGTAAACAGCTTATTTTGTGGGGAATTTCAGTGCAACAGCTCAAGACATGCTTTTCTTTGGATATGTTGGTTTAATTTAGTGTGATAAATACTTATGTCAACTGAAGAGACATATGCCAAGAAAATCTATGTTATTGCAAACACTACGAGAGAAATTATTTACTGAAAGGTGCAACATTTACTTGATGCATTTGATTTTGTTAGCAAACTTTTATTATCATAAAAGATACATGTCTTGTGGAAGAGTCTCTTATATGAAGAAGCCTACTGTTTCTAGTAGCACCAAATATAGCGTGATTTATTGGACTTATTTGTTATCTCTGATCTGTTCTGTTTGGGGAAACAAATAATAGACTTCGATTTAAAAAAGGAAGTCCTGAAGATTTCCATCGAATGACGAAGCTGTAAAAAGTTCATAATAGTTGTCGAGAGCATGCCAAAAATGAAATATTTAATTCCTAAACTTTAAAATATTTATCCACTGTAATAAGAGCAATACAATATTTAGTCTGACTTGGAACTGCTCATGCAAACCTCATAGGGCTGGAATGAAATGTACACTGTTTTATGTGGCGTTATAATGGAAAACATAGAAGCATGGCAGAAAATGTGTGTTTGCATTAAAGATGACTCAGAACTGTGAGCACTAAGTGTTGCAGGAGCAGAAGTTCTCCATGTTAGATTAGCAAGGAAGGATGGCTTCTGCCACAGCTTCTGTCTGCTGCACACCACTCGAGTCAGCAAACGAGCACTTACCCATCAGTTCTAGAGGCCTTACTGGCCCAAGCACTGTCTACAGAATCTGATAGGATAATTAGCAGGAAGTACCGACTTCTCCCCTTCCCTTAGCAAAACAGGTATTTGATTCTACATTTTACTTTTTTCCTGAAGAGAGGCTGTTTTCAAATATCTCTAAATATGTTTGGTATGAGTTGGTTCTGTTAGCAACTTGAACTCTGAGCTTTAAGCAGAAATTTAGTGACTATCTCTTCTGAAAAAGCAGAGTAAGCTAGCTTAGCAGGAGTAAGCAAGATTCAGAATTTAGAAAGAATTGGATGAAAGATGATATTCTGTTTCTGTAAATGATTAGACTAATTTTTATATAGTAGCAATTTGTATTTGAATTTTTGATGGGTTTAAGGTATTTGTGGGGGGTTAACATATTTTATTTTATTTATTTATTTATTTATTTATTTTTTTGGTTTTTGGGCCACACCTAGTGACGCTCAGGGGTTACTCCTGGCTATTCGCTCAGAAGTCGCTCCTGGCAGGCACGGGGGACCATATGGGGAACCGGGGGATCGAACCGCGGTCCGTCCTAGGTTAGCACAGGCAAGGCAGGCACCTTACCTCCAGCGCCACCGCCCGGCCCCTGCATATTTTATTATTTTAACAAAAATTTTAACCCACCAACATGTTTTTCTCCAGAGTTCATAAATTTTGATTTCACATGGATATATATTTACCATGAATATATGGCAATATTTAACCCAATATAAGAAATCGTCTTTCAAGGAATTTGCCTCTCTCGGCTATGAATTAATGTAAAATGCTATGAGTAATAACATTTTTTAAGAGATTGCTAATGTTTAAGAGAAATTGGGATGGATAGTAGCAGGTAATAAACACTAAGCCACCATTTTATCTGATAGCTAATACTTAAATGGCATACACTTTGCTTCTGGTGACAATTGATATGATAGTAATGCTTTATGAGTCAGTATATATTTAATCAGTGGAAACTGTGAAAACTGATGAGATATACATAATATTGGCTTCAACAGGAAGATTGTATCATTGTTGATTTGAGGAGTGGTAATGTATGGTAATCACCGATTTTAATACTAATTTTATAATCTTCATACTAATTATCCTAAATGAAAGGAATATCTTAGGACATTCCATTTTGTTTGTAATAGTAAGACCATTCATTTGTTCTCTGCACACAAATATTTTTGAGTGAGATTTGAAGCACTATGAATTTTACTTACATGCTAAATTCTGACATGAAGCATGATGGCCCTATTTCAGAGAAAGATGGACACATGATTAATATGAAAATTAGGGAGATGCAAGTACCTGAACTAATAAGGTAGTCCTTATTCAGGCTGGGCTACCTTCAGTAATTTCACCATTTTTCATGTGTCAGCTCTGATGTGGGTTACTAGGAATAAGCAGATTCAGGGAAAGCATTTCTTTCTACTTGGGGAATTTAAGGGCATCCAAGTCCATACATATGTGAAAAAAGAACTGCTCAAAGAAATGAAACTAATCTTTTTGTCTAATTACTAAATCAAGGCCAAATTTTGGTATGCATAAGGGAATTTAAAATCTGTCAAGAAAATTCTGAGAAATATTTGCAATATTACATCTAAGATGGAAATATTTGTTAGTGGGGAGGGTATTAGCAATGCCCTGAGAAAACATACCTGTTTTCTGTAAAATTAAATCAGTGGTTCATAAAAATTCTAGGGCATCTTAAAGTAGACAATATGCACTCCTAGCAGATGGTTATGTGCTTATCTTATTAACTGTTGGATATAGTATTTTATTTTGTTTGATCTATTATGAAAAAGTTACTTCTCTGGGTTCTTATTAAATAAATTGGTAGCATCACAGATAAGCCTAGGGAAATCTTATGCAGAAGGTACTGTGATTATTTTTGTTAGTATTATTTGAATATAGTTATTTTTCTTTTGTTAAACAAAATATTATATGTGGGAAGAACTAAGCCAAAATAGGAGTTAAACTGTGATCAATAAATCCATATTTTAAAGAATTTAAGTGCTTCTAATTTCATTTCTTAAAAAGTCACTAACAAAAGGAATGTTCTATGAAATTACATTCCAAACAGTAAATGTAGCTAGATGGAAGATGACTGAAATAAAAAATAATATTTTGTCAGTGGGAAAAATTTAGGAAAGGCGAGGAAAACCATTTTTCTGTTTTAGATTGATCCTTTCCCAAAATAGCCTATCCGTTTTGCTTAAATATCATATTCAATAAATTTGAGTCATTCTTTTCAACAGCACAGATCATGCTTGCTAGAATTTTATGTTGATGGAAGCCACCAAGAGTGGGAAAGATTTTTAATGAATGATGTTTGCTATGGTTGATTAAAATTGACTTAATCTTCATTGTTGACAAAACATTGGGATCTCAACTGCCTGTGCAATTTGACAGTTACAATTTTCTGTTTCTGTTTGGTAAAGGTGGACTATGCACCGGCTTTAATGGCAAGGCTTGTCTTGGAGAGGTTTCTACAGGAACATGAGGAAACACCACGTGAGTTCCTTTTTTTCATTTTCTCCTAATGGTTCTCTTTTA
>PVKC010006064.1:0-7500 GCA_004027635.1 Crocidura indochinensis | reverse complement strand
TTTCCTTCTATTAAAAGGTATAGCTAATAGTGTGGGACACAAAAGCTCGGTGGTTCAGGCTCAGATTTTCAAAATAGCCATTCTTGACATTCTTGGAGATCTGGGGGGTAGGACTTTTCTGTCTGGATCATCTTGCTTAAGAAGTGCCTAAGTACGTAAATGCTACTTGGATAACAAACAACTTTAATTGTTTAGGCTTTGCCACTGGACTATGGTATTCTAGAATACTTTAATGTTGTAATATCTTCCTCACAACCAAAGTAACAATGTTGATAGGGAAGGTATTACTTTGATTTGAGCTGTAGGAGACTGTTTCAGAGAGAATAACTGATTGGGCGAAGGCCTTTTCATTATGGCTATATAAAGTTGACTCCAGAGCCCAGATTTCAATTTAAGTCTGTTCAATTGCTATGAGCTTTAAATGGTATATGGAGTTAATATTTTTCTGAGGGAGAATGCTTAGCATTTCCATGATTTTCTGTGACATCAGAATAATTTATTAGGGTATACATTGGGCATAGAAGTCCACGTCATTGATTAATAGAAAACTGAAATTGTCTGGTTTTAAATGGAAGTAGTACTAAAGACGTGATGGAGTGTTTGGACTTGGGTTAAACATTCCAGCTCTTCTTCAGCACATCCTGTATTGCATTATGGTGAATAAAGAACCAGTTTCCATAATAGTTAAGTAAATGCTATCAGAATGGGTTTGCAGAGCCAGAATGATCAGAGTACAGTATGTTGGGTGCTTATCTTCCACACAGGCTGATGCTGGATTGATCCCTGGCACCACATATAACACCTTGAGACCCAGCAGGAGTGACCCCTGAGTGTAGAACCCGGAGAAAACCGCTGGGTGTGGCACCTCAACAGAATGAAATCAATTAGGATCATAGGTTTTCATATCCTGTAACAGATCTAGGCAAAAGATGAAGTGCTCTTTACTAACATGCCATCAGTTGGAATGGTTGAACCCTATCATACTCAGCAGTCTTTCTTCATAGTGTATTCTATTGCCAACAAAATTCTGGTTACTAATGAGCAATATATTGCATGTTGGTCTGTTTTCTTATAAATGAAAACTGTTAGAAATCGACTCAAAAATTGGTGCGTATTGCTTTGTATGTGAAAGACCCAGGTTCAATCCCTATACCACACGGTCATTTGGGCATCTTTGGGAATGACTCCTGCACCCAACTGGGTGTCAGGAGTTGCTTCCAGCAATCACCATAATATAGCACTAAAAAGAAAAGGAAAAAGGGTGAAAGTGGGGGGCCGGGTGGTGGCGCTGCAGGTAAGGTGCCTGCCTTGCCTGCGCTAACCTAGGACACGGACCGTGGTTCGATCCCCCGGTTCCCCACCATATGGTCCCCCGTGCCTGCCAGGAGCGACTTCTGAGCAAATAGCCAGGAGTAACCCCTGAGCATCATCGGGTGTGTCCCAAAAACCAAAATAAATAAATAAATAAATAAAGGGTGAAAGTGGGTTTGTTTTTTTTTACAAAGTCATCTAAGTCTCAAAATACTTTTTCCCCCTATTTTATATCCTGTTTTATAATGGTACCAACAGAGAATATAATTGGAAACGATGACCAGTTACAGATTGAGTTGCTAAGGAAGACTGATCTTAATTCCATGTTTTACAATCTATCACTGGGATACCTATGTCTTCTCATCTTTACTTTTGTAAGAAGGCTAGAGACTCTGTCTTTTTGTTGATATTATTGTTCAGTGATTCTGGTTTTAACACACATCCTGTTCCTTCATAAGTCTCAAGTATTACAGTTCTATGAGTGAAAGAAAAAGTGAATGAGCACCACACTAAGAGCTGTGACTTTCCATTAAGAGTTATTCTACAGATAACTCTTTTAATGAAGGTTTTCTTAAATAGAATAGGTCTGAAGAGTAATATCCTTAAACAGGAGATTATCTAAATGTTCGCAATTCTCTCATGAAAATCAATTTCCTGTAACTTGTAAGAACTCTGAAAGTTGGGAGCCTAACATTATAATACAATTATAAATTGCATATATTGACTGCTCTTGGGTCTGAATAGAAGGCAGATTAAAATATCTGAAGAGTGCTTGGAATAATACCTGCATTTACATTTAAAACTAATGGTTTTGTTTACTTCCTAAAAGGATATTATACAGATTTTCTTTACTTCCGTATAGCAATATATTCGCTCTGGTTTTGGGCTAACCCACCATGAATAGGAATATCCTTTTAAACTGAATAGTACATTGAGTGAAATTTGCAGTGAAGATGAATGTTTTATAGAATTCTAATTCATTCTTTGTTTTCTTAAAGGGGTGTGCTTATTTATGTAACGGGTGCAATTCTTCATCCATACCCTACTTCAAATGAAATTATGTTTTCCCCAATAGAATTATGATTTTTTTCAGGGAGGGGACTCCCAAGCAGTAGGAAGGAGCTCCAGGGCCTCCTCGCATCTAGCCACTTCTCAGTGAGACTTGGAGACCATGACCTGCCAGCTGTTGCACTTGGGGCCTCATGCTTGTAAGGAATGCATCCTAGTTCTCTGAGCTATCTCCTTGGTCCCCAGTGAGGTTTATTTTTATTTATTTATTTATTTATTTTTGGTTTTTGGGCCACACCCAGTGACGTTCAGGGGTTACTCCTGGCTACGCGCTCAGAAGTCACTCCTGGCAGGCACGGGGGACCATATGGGAAACGGGGGATCGAACCGTGGTCCGTCGTAGGCAAGGCAGCAGGCACCTTACCTCCTGCGCCACCTCCCGGTTCCCCCCAGTGAGGTTTTTATGGTGCCATGGATCAAACCCAAGACTTCACCAGATAGGCTTTCTACCACTGACTACATCTGGAGTGTCTTAGTATATGAATTCCTTCGGATTTATGTTCTTTATTTTTCTGTAGTCCATCAAGAGTCATGTAAGTGCTGACTATACTGAGGTACCACAATAGGTGCTACCCTAGATGGGATGATGAGTGAACGCTAGAACATTTCCTTCAGGAACTCAGAACTTAGTGGGATATGAGACTCTTTAAGAAGATGTTAACTGGAAAGAGGTTGAAAAAGCATAATATTAAGTTGTGTGAATAAACTTTTACAGTTTTTAAAGTATTTATAGATGCAAGATAATTCATATTGAATCACATTGCAGAGCTAAGTGTGGTTATTTCTATTACCACTTTTTTCTTGTTTGTTTGTTTTTTGGGCCACACCTGATGACACTCAGGGGTTACACCTGGCTATGTGCTCAGAAATCGCTCCTGGCTTGGGGGACCATATGGGATGCCAGGGGATCAAACCAAGACTTGTCCTAGGGTAGTACGGGCAAGGCAGACACCTCACACCACTTGTACCACCTTGCACCACACGCTTGGCCCACTGCTCAGGCCCCTCCTATTACCACTTTTTTAATATTATTTTTGTTACTGTCATCTAATTACTTCCCATCTTTCTAAGCAAATTTCATTCATTAAAAAGTCTTGTTTCATACACACACAAAAAGAAAATAAATTAAAAAAATGAAATGTAAATAAAATAAAAAGACAAATTGGGAGGAAAGTTAAAAAAAAAAACTCCAACTTTTGAAAATAAGTAAATAAATTCCCAGAAACTTTACCCCTTCCCTCAGGGCAGGAAAGGAAAATGAACCTGGGATTTTGAGTTCTGTGGGTTCTCCCCCGACTCATACCATTGGACCTGATAGCAGATATTAGGTCCTTTGTCACCAATGTGCCACCCTGTGTTAAATAAAATTCGTTGCAGAAGCAGCAGTTTGAAAAACTCTGCTTTGCCTCACCATAGGAGCTTTTGGTCTGGGTTTTTCCCCCCTTTGAACAATCTGTGTCCTTTTTCATTTGAAAAATAAAACTAACTTTCAAACCAACTCAGTTGAGTAATGCTTTTATCACATCCAGAGGATAAACCCCCTAGCTGGACAATTACCCCATCAACATCGTGACAGCAATAGAGGGCCAAGGCTGAAGATAATATGGCAACTTTGAGTAGATGGAATTGAATGAAAGAAACTTTGGCTGTGTCAAGTAAGCAAGATTAGGCGAGTATTCAGTACATTATCGTAAAATGTAATCAGGTGAATTAGGACTTGCAGTGGAAGTTAAAGACTATTATATGGCAATTTTCTAAATACAGGTTCTGAAGAGCAAATGGAGCCTAGGATAAATATGATATGTAAATTTGGAAGATCTCATAGGAGTAGAACTACAAGAGTTGCTCTGAATTGTGAAAGGGAAAAATTAAATTCAGTTTGGGATACTAGGTTGAAGTGCTCAAGCACGTCTTACAGATTGCAATGAAGTTGGTTATCTGGGCCTTCTACTCAGGAGTCTAGTGTAGATTAAGGTCGTTGATAAATGGAATGTTCTTTTCAAGAGCATTGATCTAGGAAAGGATGCCCCCCATTCAGTCTTTGAACCCTCTTTCTGTTTTAGGTATTCATATGATAATTTATCTCTAAATTTATTCATGATTCCACTTTCATCTGCACATTACCATATATATTTCTGACCCCTAAATGTTAGTAAAATGAATAACTTTATTAATAGCATATTCCAGGTGTAAGTGTATCAATGAGAAGTAAATTTCTCTGCCCAGCACAGGGGGATGCTATCAACTCTATGTGTGTCTCTTGTCACACATTTAATTAATAACAAACATATACTTACATATTTCACGTGAGAGCCTTTTAGTCTTTTAAGTCCTTATTAAATTACTTCCCAGGCCTCTACACTGTATAACATTTTACATTTCTTGAAAGTTCTAGCCTATCTTTTGAAGTTTACTCTTGAGGAAAAATTCAAGGGCTAGGGTGATAGATATCGTACTGTGGATAAGGGGCTTACCTCGCATCTAGCTGATCTGGTTCTCATGGTTGGCGTCTCTTATGGTTCCCCGAGCACTGTCAGGAGTTATCTCTGAACACAGAGTAAGGAGTAACACGAGAGCTTCACTGGATGGACCCCAAAACTAAATACACACAAATTCAAGAAGTAGCTATTGCAACATAGATTATCCCTCATTTTGAGATGATGATGAAAAGGGAATGTCATCTTCCCAAGTAGTGCTCTAGCAGTGGGCTTGGGGCAAGTCTTGATGATACTTTGTCCAGCTGTGAGGGCTTGGGAATTAAGTGTTAAGTCCTGATGCTTCCTGTTGCTTGGGCTAGGAAAACTGGGTGTAACCAAGGCCACTTGTCTAGAGCAGGGCTCAGCCTATATCTAGTGTGTCTGGGAGATCAGGCTCAGGACCTTGTGGGTGTCAGGCCTGCGCTGTACCAAGGATGGACCCTCAGTTATTTCTTCATTAGAATCTGTGGTAGGTATTTTCTCACATTTACATACAGATTTTATTTCACAAATAGAATAATAAAATGACTTATTCATAGTAGTTTTAAAGTAAACAGTATATAATAAAGCACATTCAGTGTGTGGTAAATATTATTGTTTTTGTACTATACTTGTATTAACTTATATAGCTCCCTTTTTTATTACCTTTTTATATATTTTTAAAATCTCATAAGTTAATTCATTCTGCTAGGTGATAAACATACTTATTACTAAGCTTATCAAGACCAAGACATTTTTTGAATTTAGCATTATGAAGTAAAATGTGGGAATTCTAAAATATAAAAGAAAGTAACGCCTCCCCTCTCCAATGTCCAAGGATGAAACATTAGATTGGGAATTTGTATTTTATATATAAATTTGCAGTTGACAGAGGTTAACAGTTCAGCTAAATTTTCACTAAGTCTAGCCTCTCTGTACTCACACCCTTATGGCTATTTGTAATTGTGTAATTATCTGACCTCACACCCTCTTTGTCACAGAGTTCCTCCCACCACCCCCATCACACACTTACACATGGTCATCAGGTTACAGTGGTTTGACTTTGAATTTTTTTGTTCATAATAAAGATGTGTACATTTTAGTACAGACCAAATTGGACATATGACTTTCTACTTTTACGCTAACACTCTCAGTAAGTTGTAACCCCAGTCACCTCCCAAGATCACTAAAGTAAATCTGAATTTTATTCCAGCATTTCATAAATTATGAGACATATTAAATATTTTATTTTAAAATGGGGTTGCTGTGATATCAGTGGTTCCCAAACCTACTTGACCTAGCATTCCCTTTAGAGAAAAAAAATTACACAGTGCCTTTCTGGAAATCTATCTTTGACAAGGAAACAAACAGAAGTCAACCCCCATTGTAACCAAGGCTGCTGTGATCATTTCAGTAAGTCATGTTTAGCAAGTTAGGTATGTTAAAAGCATTTTCAACTTATGGTGAGTTTATCATGAACTACTTCTCTTATAAGTCAAGGAAGAGCTCTACATGGTATGCTTAATTATGCTTCCTGTAAAGAGTCCTTTATTTTTATTTTTATTTTAAATCTTGGATATCAGTTTCACCTCATTATTTAGAGTTTCTTTCAGGAACTCAAGTTTACAAAATCATTCCAAACTTCAAATTTGTTTTTACTTCATAGTTAGAACTCCCCAAACACCTGATCCATGAGTAGTTCATCTCTTGGCACTCACTATGTTTCTATCTGTCAACTCACCCACTTAGAACATCTTTCACTTTAGATTTTTCCTCAAGACTTTCTTTTGTTATTAGCCGCTTACAGCAAATTAGATAAGGAATAATATAATATGTGTATAGCACATATTATATGCCAGGTAATTTTTAGGAGATTTTCCTACTTCAACTTTTATTGTCAGAAGTAGTATTGTCGGTAATTTTTGAAGTAATAGTGTTATTACCATTTATGGATTAAAAAACTGGGACTCAGAGATCTTAAGTAACTCTCCTCAGACCAAACCATGAGTAAGGGCATTGTAATTCCAGAATAGACTTTTAATGATTACGCTAAGATGTTCCCTAGGAAAGAGGGTACACATACAATTCTGTTAAGTCATTTGTGAGGCCAAGTATTTTCTAAGTCACTGAAATTCACAAAAGGTGTTGCTTGCATGCAAAATAATCAAATATGCCTGTTTACCCAAAGAGGTCTTATTTTTTGTAAGTCTCAAATAGACTTTTAAGTGCTTGTAAGTCATCTACTTATGTCATATTGCACTATATGTCTTTATAAAAAGGTGTCTCAACATATAAACACTTAACCTTTACTTCTTAATGATGAGCTTTTAAATTGTTATTGTGCTGACATAATTAGGAGTAACACCTAAAATGCTTTGTGTGTATAGCTATAAAAAGAAGTAATGTGATCGAGGATTGACCGTAAAGCTGTATCTAAGAAAAAAGTCCTATGGAAGGTTGAAATTGAATGTTGTAGCTGCAATTATCTAACAGGAAGTCTATTACCTTATGATAAAACTGTCAAAATAATGATTGGGTACTCCCACAAATTGTACAGAGAATCAATAAAACCAATATTACGTCACATTTAGAGAATTTAGGAATTTCACTTTCTCCTAATTTGTGAGAGAATGCTAATATATTTAAGCATGAGATAATTGTGGGG
>PVKC010006063.1:12251-31838 GCA_004027635.1 Crocidura indochinensis | reverse complement strand
GACAAAATTAGCCATTGGTGAAAAAAATTATAATCACAAAGCAGAGTACAACAGTAACAATACCTAAGTATGGGTGTGACTGTAAAAATTCTAAGTCACAAAGGAGATGGTTACAACTTAAGACAGCTCTTTGCAAGCTTACTTCAAATGCAAAATCAGGATTAGGAGGAAGAAGGAAATATCTAGGAACTGGGTCTTCTCAGAGCTGGGCTCTATTGTTCAAGTAAAGGAAGAAGCCAAATCTCCTTAGGTGTGATTACCTTTTTCTAAGGAGAGTCAATAGCCCATGGGTCTGCTCTCTGGCTATGTCCTTGATTACCAGAAACTGCAACTGCAAGGACATATTTGAAAAAGAAAAAAAATTGTCTTAATTTATAGGTTCTAATATTATCCAGAAAAAGGGATTCTCTTAGTAATCTTCGGTGCTGGAATTTCTGAACCAAATTATTTGATAGAGGCCACAATTTTGCCTGGAATTTACAAATCAGAGATAGCCACATAATGACTGAAAATGTAATGCCAAACATCTCTTTGAAAATTTCTCGACATCCACGTAGGGGAAAAGGTGTCCACAGTGGGCCTTTTGAGGAACTCTGTAGGGATTATTTCAGTACTCCTCACCAGGAAAATCTGAGGATACACCTGGTGGGCTGAGCTCCCCTAAAAGTTTATGTATGCCATGGCAATGTACGAAGGTAAAATCCAAATGGATTAAAGACCTTGATATCAGACCTGAAACCATAAGTTATATGGAGCAATAAGTAGGTAAGACACTCCATGACATTGAGACTAAATGTTTAAGGAGGAAACAGCACTTTCCAAACAAGTGGAAGCAGAGATAAACAGATGGGAATATATTAAGCTGAGAAGCTTCTGCACCTCAAAGGAAATAGTGCCCAGGATTCAAGAACCACCCACTGAGTGGGAGACACTATTCACTCAATACCCATCAGATAAGGGGCTCACATCCAATATATATAAGGCACTGATAGACCTTTACAAGAAAAAAAATCTAATTCTATCAAAAAATGGGGAGAAGAAATGAACAGACACTTTGATAAAGAAGAAATACAAATGACCAAAAGTCACAGGCAAAACTGCTCCACATCACTAATCATCAGGGAGATGCAAATCAAAACAACTATGAGGTACCATCTCACACCACTGAGATTGGCGCACATCACAAAGAATGAGAATAAGCAGTGCTGGCGGGGATGTGGAGAGAAAGGTACTCTTATTCACTGCTGGTGAGAATGTCCTCTAGTCCAACTTTTATAGAAAGTGATATGGAAATTCCTCCAAAACCTGGAAATTGAGCTCCCATTCGATCCAGGTATACCACTCCTGGGGATATACCTTAGGAACACAAAAATACAATACAAAAACCCCTCCCTTACACCTATATTCATTGCTGCACTATTTATAATAACCAAATTCTGGAAACAACCAAGATGCCCTTCAACAGATGACTGGCTAAAGAAGATGTGGTATATATGCACAATGGAATATCATGCAGCCATCAGGGTAGATGAAGTCATGAAATTTTCCTCTACATGGATGTACATGGAATCTATTATGCTGAGTGAAATAAGTGAGAGGGAGAGAGATAGACACAGAATAGTATCACTCATCTATGAGTTTTTAAAAAAGTAAAAGGTATTTTTGCAATAATCCTCAGAGATAAAGAGAGGAGGGTTGGAAGGTCCAGCTCACTGCATGAAGCTCACCACAAAGAGTGGTGAGTGCAGTTAGAGAAATAACTACATTGAGAACTATCCTAACAATTGAGGGAAGTGGAAAGACTGTCTAGAATACAGGTGGGGATGGGATGGGGAGGAGGGAGATTTGGGACATTGGTGGTGGGAATGTTGAACTGGTAAAGAGGGATGTTCTTTAAAGGACTGAAAGCCAACTACAATCATATTTGTAATCAAGGTGTTTAAAAAAAAAGATAAAAAAGATAATAATTATTCAGTGTGTGAAAACCCATTTAACTTCCAAAAATCTGGTCCACTTTTTTGTGAAACTTGGAGGGAATCAGGAAAAGATGACTCAAAGTGGAAGTACGGTATTAAAACAAATAATCTGCCACTGAAGGAAGTTCACAGAAGGCATCTTCCCACAAGTCTTGCCTTTAAATGCCAATTTAGAAAAGGACATTCTATGGATTCTTGCATACTGAGAGTGCAATCTTTGACCAATGCATTTGGATATGTGCTTTCGAAAGTCTTGCTTCTTTTAGCTTTTGAGAATTCAGTTGAGAGACCTGAATTTGGATATAGTTCTGTAGAAAGTATGGAAGTAGAATCAAGATATGGGTATTATTTTTTAAATAAAAATCTCTATATATCTTATGGAGGAATTTTTTTTAGAATTGAAGATTCCATTACTCCAACTTTCCTGCATCCACAGCTCACTGACCCGCCTTTAAGAGCTAACGTGGCAGAGGTGGTTAGGCAGTGATTGGGAGGTGGCTGCTGGCTTAGGGCCCTGAAACAGTGAGTAATTCCTAGGATGGCTGGGACTAAGGGCTCCATTCCAGACACTTCCACGTTGTCGAAAACTATAAAAAAGAAAATCCAACAAAAAGCATTACTCTGGCCCAAACTGTTAGACTGTTGGAGGCAGATCCTTTGGCTCAGAAACAAGATCCACTCCTTTTATGGGAGGATATTGCTGGAAACTTCTACCATAAAGGAAAACCAGGTTTCGTTATTTTTTTGTCCTGATTTTTTTTTCTTTTACTGATCAGGGAGGAATCAAGTCAGAAGTGAGGACTAAAGAGGAATAGCAGAAAGAAAAGAGAGTACTTTTCCAGGAATTTGTGAATATTAATGAGCACTTGACTTACAAAGAGTTTTCTTTCTGATCACTTACTAGGAATAGTCAACCATTTTTATGCAGCCCTGGTGACCCTATGAAAGCTGTGGATTTAAAGAGAAATCAAACAATAGAGTTTGTGACTTCAGAAGAAACAAGACAAGATATATTGCATATCAAATCCTACAAAGGACAACCTGGCATGGTCAACAAAAATAGGCCTCTGCAGCTGTATTCTGGCTGAGTGTTTATTTATTGGAAAAGAGAAAGGTACAATCAAGAAAAAGGGGAATCATGTCAGGATGTTATTGGAGTCAAGCAGATTGACTGCCTGAAGTGACATCTCTTGCTGTGTAGAGAAGGGAGGCCAGCCGTGGGGTCAGAGACAGGAGAATATTTGAGATATGGACTTAGAGTTCCAATATTGATTTTAAATTGCATTCTAGGTTTGAGAGCAATTAAAAGCTACTGCAAAGTTTTGAGAATAGAAATGGTATGAACAAATTATAAGAGCAGTATGGTTTCTGTTTTAATTAGAACAAAGGGTATGAGAAGATCAGCAAGTAAGGTAATTCACTAGCCAAATCTATTTAGGATCTGACAAGCTCTTTTCTGGAATCAACAAATTAAAGCCTCTGTGTGACACAGTAGAAAAAAGGTGTTGTTTTTTTCTCCTCTTTTATTTTATCTGATTTAGTTACCTTATTATTTTTCACAGACTCCAAATTTTATACTCTTTCATCTATTCATGTCTTCATTTATGACCACTGTTTAGACAAAGTAAAGAGGCACGAATATTCAGATTATGGATGACATTGTTTACAAATAAGGAAATTCATTCATCTTAATCTTTCATTTTTACAAATAAGAAAATTAATTTATCCTTAATCTTTTATTATTATTCCTACACCTTTTGAAGGATGCTAGTTTGAAATATGAATGTGTTTACCAGCTGGGAAAAATTTGACATTTACTTGATTTTTGTCCTCTAGAAGTAAAAAAAAAATAAGGCAGCTTTATTAAACAACAAGTCTGCTTATTTATTCCTTCAATCCCTCTCCAGGTTGCAGGCTATTTTCAAAGCTTGGATAGACCTCTAACCAGTTTTCTAAAGGTAATTTTCCAAAGTGCTGCTTCTAGTCATAGAAAAAGCCACGTAGGTTTCTGGGTTTATAAAGGCTGAGAAAGCCATTTTGGTTGCATTTGCAGCTATTTGTGAGGTTCTGGGTGGTAACACCCTATTGCCATCCTTATTTTTTCCTTCTTTTGGGAAGAGCCATAATTGTACTTGGCTTGCTTAACACAAAGGACTCTGAAAAATATGAAGCTGATCCCTCTAGTGTTCTTTTGTGAAGACTACAGTAAAGAAAGCAGAACAGAGGAAAACAGCAGTAAAATACCACAGACAATAGCTGCTGAAGTTAATCTGTTTTTCAGATGACATTAATGAAATGCCTTTCAATGACAATTCTGTATACAGTATTTACAAAGGAAAATGTTGGCGTTCCCCCCCATCTTAATATTAACAATGTGCAGTTGGTTAATATTATAGGAGAATATATGGCATTGAAAATAACCTGAATAAATAATAGGAAATTTAAACAAAACTTCCTTGAGTTATCAGGTGAAATAAACTTACCTCATTTTCAGAAATGAATTTACCACATAGGTCTGGATGGTCTGCCTATAGTCATGGGCTTTTTCTAACAATAGAAATAGATGAGATTTTGTACATTTTTAGTTTCTTTTTCTGATGTTCCCTGATGTTAAATAGAAAGAGCTATCTTATTCATGACATTTTTTTGACCTTTTTTTTTTTTTTTACATTTAGACATTTATTAAGCAGATCTGCTGTTGCACAAACTAGGACATGAAAATAGCAGGCTGGACCAATGTATAACAGGCAAGGCTTTTGCATTACACACAGTCTACCTGAGCTCAGTTCCTAGTATCCCATATCTCTGAGCACCACCAGGACGATTTTCTGAAAGTAGAGGCAGGAATAACACCGTATCATTATCAGGTGTGTCCCCTGCAAAAACAAACAAACAAACAAATAAAAACAGATAAAATAGAGCCACTTTCCTTAAAAAAAAAAAACAGAACAAAACAAAACCACATAATCTTACTGTGGGGGAGGAGATTTCATACTTTTAAACAACTATAGCAAAGAGCTATATAAAGTGAATAGGTCCTTATTAATATGAATCAGTATGGTGAATACTGAGTCTTGTAGAATGAGGATTTAGAGACCTTCCATCAAAGAAACTGTGGGTTATAGTCTAGCTCAGTAGTGGTTAGAAGACACATAGAGAAAAAGAACCAGATAGTGACGAAGACACAAAGAAACAAAGAGACAAGGACAGAGAAAGTGTAGTAGGCAGCTAATTCTAGGAACCGGAAATTACGTTTCTTATCTAAAGTGCCTCTGGATTAGTCCAGTTTTCTTTATTCCTATACTCTATGATAAATAATAGCAACAACACCACAGAAATGCCAATTTTCAATTGAATGGTTAGTAAATAAATTTTTGGAATAGACCTACGGTAGATATAGCTCTCAATTCTGAAATGTAAAAACAAAATGAAGAGAAATAATGCAAATAGAGTCAAATCCATTGTATGACTAGAAGCAGATCCTAGTTGAGGAGTTGATCTATAAAAGATAATCTCTAACAGCCTTTTCAGTTCTAGAAGTTCATAAAACAAGTTTTAAAATTACTATCAAATAGATGATCGCCTCAGAGACGAGAATCTAGGTTACTGCACTGCTGCTTGAAAGCCTACTGCGGTGCCCGGGAGTAAGGCGTTTGCCTTTCATGCAAAAGGTCATCTGTTCGAATACCGGTGCCCCATATGGTCCCCCATGCCTGCCAGGAGCAATTTCTGAGCATGGAGCCAGGAGTAACCCCTGAGCGCTGCCGGGTGTGACCCAAACACTAAAAAAAAAAAAAAAAAAAAAAAAAAAAAAAAAAAAAAAAAAAAAAAAAATCCTACTGCAATGATATTTCCACTAGATATTGCCCAGCAAGTTCTGTAAAAATGTCCCCAAGTGACAAAAGTATATTCATAGTGATGTTTATTCATAGTGACAATATATTCATAGGATGCTCACTGGTTAGAAAGCATTGAGGTGGTTTTCAAAAATTTCTGATTCTTGTATTTTATATTTCAGCACATGGTGATAATCTGGCTTATTACATAAAACATACCATCTGTAGTTACAATATTTATATTTCACATGTAAAGTTAAAACCAAATCATGGTTACAGAAGCTAAAAAGCAAATTTGAAGGCACCGTGTTTACAGAAATGTTTCTAGTTGGGTATCAGTCATAGAATGTATTCCATCCTTCGTCCAGTGCAGTGTTTCCACTACCAATGTCTCCCCATTTTCCTCCTCCACTCCCCACCCCACCCCCGCCTGTCTCTGGGACAGGCATTATTCTACCTTTTTCTCTCATTATCGTTGTCATGGTAGTTGTCAGTGCAATTAGTGCCCTAAATGCACTCACCACTAACATTTTATAGGCAGTGAAAGTAATATATATTTTTTAGTCATGACTTGCTCTAGTATTTAAATCACTTTCTAATAACATAGAGACAACATGGCTAGCAAAGACAACTGTGTATCTCTCTAATGAAGTTACTCAAGTGTATAATGCCATGGGACGCAGGGTTGAACCACAAACTAAATAAGACAATCAGTATTATAGATTTAAAAGAATCGCGCTTCTTTCTGATTCTAGCTGTCTTTTGGACATCAGAGAATTTTCTTATAAAATTTTCCTCCTACACTGTGAGTTAATATTGGTATATTGAGATTGCCTTGTATTTTTCAGCCTTCTTATGGTAGTACTGCTCATGATTTTTTAAACCTGCTGATGCACTATAATTTCTACACATACAGATGAAAGAGTCCCAAATTAATTTAGAAAGAAAAATTTAAGTATTTTTTTTTATGTTTGCTTGTTTGTTTGTTTTTGGGTCACACCCGGCAATGCTCAGGGGCTTCTCCTGGCTCTAAGCTCAAAAAATCGCTCCTGGCAGACTTGGGGGACCATATGGGATGCTGGGATTTGAACCACCGTTCATCTGTATGCAAGGCAAACGCCCTACCTCCATGCTATCTCTCCAGCCCTAAAATTTAAGTATCTGAAAGAAAAATCTGCATTTTAGTGGATATATACATTAGTTATATAAGTAAGACATAAATAATAAAGAAAAATATTATTAATTTTATTATTCTCTGAAGTACTAAGAATATCTTTATACCCAAATGTCCCTGGGATCATGTCAGATGAATGGTATCATTTAAATGGCCATGACTCAAACTCATTTATATAACTAATACTGGACTTGAGTATGTTCAAAATGACTAAGTATTCTGTCAGATATTTTATTTATTTATATATTTATTTATTTTTGGTTTTTGGTTTTTGGGTCACACCCGATGAAGCTCAGGGGTTACTCCTGGCTATTCGCTCAGAAGTCGCTCCTGGCAGGCACTGGGGACCATATGGGGAACCGGGGGGTTGAACTGTGGTCCGTCCTAGGTTAGCGCAGGCACCTTACCTCCAGCGCCACCGCCCGGCCCCCTCTGTCAGATATTTTGAAAACTGTCCACAGCAAATATTTCTGATGTGTGTGAATGAAGAGTTTTTTCTTTGAATTGTTGCTATAACAGTCTCTATTTTTCATTCTTTCCTTCTTCATTCTCACTCTTTCCTTCACCCTGCTCACAGCTATCATTTCCAATCTAGTGATAACTATGCTTTTCTAAGCACATTAGATAGCTAATTTGGTACCTTCTATTTTTTTCCTAGGTGCTTACAAGTTTTTTTTAGCCTCCTAGAGCTGTTAATCAGGGAAAAGTAATAATAGGGAAGTGTACTATACTAAAGCAGTGTCGGATGTTTTACTTATAGCTTTTCCCTGAGAAATAGATTCAGGCATATCCATTTACAGAGAAAAAAGCTTAAAAAGGAGAACACCTTGAACTATATTTATTTTCCTGACACTAGTTAATATTTACCTTTTAATAAATGAGTAAATAATTATTTTGATCTCCTGAATAGAAAGCAACAGCCATAAGTCAAGATTCGGGGTTAGTATTATGTCCCAAGGCAGCAGTTTAAGAAAAACAAATAGGTTGAAGGTTCTGAGTAAATAATTTTTAATTATTTATATTACATTTATGTATGAAAATTTGATGTCATCTAAGAAAAGGGGTAAAACAGGTTAAAAAATGAGGTACAAAAAGGTAAAAGAATAGTTAAGGAATCAATGAAAGCAATTTACTCTGTAAAAAGAAAATCTAAAGACTAATAGAATAAGACTTTGTCACAGATGAAAATAAGAAAGAAGGTGGAACTGTTTATTTGAATAGATAGCTCTCTGTCTTTATTTTCTATGGCACTATATTGTTAAATCCTGCAAGTTCTTTGATATCTTACCTTGAGGGCTAAACTAAGAAATTCAATTACTTTTCTAGAAGCTGTAGTGATGACCAACTAAACTGTGGCCCTTGGGGACAGTATTTGTATCCTTTGACAGCAATTAATGAAACCAATAAATCAATTATTTAAATTAAATTAAGGTCCGCCCAACTGTTTCCATAGCCTATCCATGTGTGTCTAAATGTGATTATGAGGGTGCCCTTGACGTGAAACGGATGCAATTTAAGTGATTTTTGCTGTGTCTAGGTCTTTAACATTGCCCCTTTACAAAATTATAGTTATTCTACCTTTGTCTTGACTCTATATTGGATGAACTTTGCTTGGGGGAGAGTTCTTGATAGCAGCAATGGAAATATGCTTTATACTGTGGAGTGAAAACTGATAACATAGGGAACCACAGTTCTTTGTATTTATTACGTTCTTGTCTTTAAGATAGTTAATTCTACCGTTCTGCTATTTACAAATAATTATTACTGCATTTAGACCTATTTTGTAATTCAAAGAAGTCTTTTTCTTCTTTGACAGAGCCTCCAACTTTTACCTTCACTTCTAAAAGATTTCTGATTTCTCCCATAAAAGTTGGTATGCCTTTCTCATTATTACACTTAAATTATTTCTTTAGTTCTCAAGAATAACACGTTTTCTTTCATTTCCCTATCTCCTCACATACAGCTTACTAACTTCTTGCATCTTGCTCCACATTCTATGAACAAATCATTGAATTCAGAATACTTTATTTTTTTATTCTGACTCTCTAAAAATAAACATTATTGACATTATATAAGTTCACCCCCATTTATTTTTGGTTTTGGGGCCACACTTGGTGACACTCAGGGGTTACTCCTGGCTATGCACTCAGAAATCTTTCCTGGTTTGAGGGATCATATGGGATGAGGGAATTGAACTACAGTCCCTCCTAGGTAGTAAAAGCAAGGCAGATGCCTTACTGCTTGCACCACTGTTCCACAAATATCTTCTCTATTGTCTTTATTAATACTCATATCCTTGAATTTCTTTTGTAAATCCTTTATTAATCAGGAACTCAATTTTGAAAGCATTTCTTTAGAACATAGTAATGATAAATAGGATTAGTTTTGAAATAAGTTTTAAGATAACAGGGAGGCAAAACCAGAAAAATTGCTATAATTGTAATCAAAGTGCTACATGACTACATTAGAAAGATTGGGGAAGTAACTCACATAAATACATAGATATGAACATATACATATATATTGTTCAATCCCTTGAAGTGCCAAATAAATACTGGGGATGAAAAGAATGAATGAGTGAAATTAAATAAATGAGAATAATAATGTGGATTTAAAAAACAGAATCTATGTTTAATAACCATAATGGGAAGAGGAAACATACCCTTTACATATAGAAAATATATAAACAAACACCTAAAATTATGATATAAAACGGAGTCTGTGGATTTTAGTGCTTTATCCATATGGGACAATGTTGAGAATGTAAATTGTGGTCAGACTCTGAAGTGCGTGAAATGCTGGATGAGAAGGGTTAGACTTTTTATTTTTATTTTATTTATTTATTTATTTATTTATTTATTTATTTATTTATTTGGTTTTCAGTGCTCAGGGGTTACTCCTGGCTCCATGCTCAGAAATTGCTCCTGGCAGGCACAGGGGACCATATGGGGCACCGGGATTCGAACCGATGACCTTTTGCATGAAAGGCAAACGCCCTACCTCCATGCTATCTCCCGGGCTCCAGGTTAGACTTTTTAAAACAGAAGTGTGTTGTCTAATAATTTTGAGCAAAACATATGATATTGTAAGTTGAAAATTAATCTTGATAGGAGAGTGGCAAATAGATTAAGGGGAATACTTAAAAAAAAACCTCACTTGGACTGTAGTTAAGAAGCTAATTTAGAAGCTAATTTCAATGGTCTGAAGAAAAATGATTTGGAATTCAACCAAGATAACTACAGTGGAAATTGATACCTGACATTTTGTGCAGGTAAAATGGGTAAAAGATAGTACTGAAGATTAAAGCTGAAGATTGAGGATAAAGAAAAAAATTTATGAATCACTAGTGTTTCTAAAATATTTTTTAAATAATGTCATGACCCTATGCAAACATTTCAAAATTTTCTCACTGCCTTATTTCAGTGCTTGAAATTCATATATATTAACATAAATATATATGTATATACAATATATGCATATATATATTTTTGGATTTTGGGCCACACCCAGTGAGTGACTCTTAGGGGTTACTCCTGGCTATAGGCTCAGAAATTGCTCCTGGGTTTGGGGGCCATGCAGGGCACTTGGGATTGATCCTAGGTCCATCCTGTGTCAGCAGCGTGCAAGGCAAATGCCCTACTAGTATTGCTCTGGCCCCTAAAATTCATGTTTTATATCAAAATTCTCTTGATTACAAGTAAAATAAATAAGCACTTGGAGGGTGTTGAAAGAATTGGATAAGTAAATCAATCATGTTTTTTTTTTTTTGTTAGCTATTTAAAAAAGAAAAAATTAAAATGGTGATAATTTAAAGGATTATATCTCAAGAAATATTTAAATAATTAATCTAGCATCACAAAATTCAAGTAATGCCAGATTTGAAAAATACTTTACAAATATTTTCTCAAGAATTTTACTAATTCCCATATAATAGTGTTCAGGCTTTTCAGTTTCCACCTACACACCTTTGGGATCTAATTGTCATAACCAGTGTCTGTTGTTTCCCCATTTTATTCTATCATGACAGATGCAACAAAGTCAGATGATTTAGCTCTGACTACAAGACTTAAATGTCCATGTCAGCCTCTTCCCTAGAACTGAGTAGAGAACCTATCAGAGGTTCTCACTGTGTTAGAGACCCATTTGAGATATGATTTTGAAGAAAAAAAAAAGAAAAAGAAAAAAGAAAAAATGTTTACTCTTTTCAGAAAATAATTCACAATAATTAGATACATAAAGGGTTTTTATGATTTTTTTGATAATTATGTACAAGTCAAATTAGGAAAATTCTGGGGAAGAATAAATTTACCTCTTCTGAGCCTTACTTTCCATGGCCTTACTTTTCATGATTTGTTTTCTAGGAGCTCAGCAATTGCAATTGCATTACACTTCTTTCATCAAATATTCACAGTTCAAAAATCAAATATCTTTCTTAAATGCCAAATTTTAGTCATGTTTCTCAATAAAGAAAACTCAAATTCTCTTTTGAAAGCCTACTTGTCCTTATCAAAGTGGAAACTTGTATTTTTAATAGACTTGTATTTACTCATGAATAGAGGGGTAACCCCTTCCTTGTCACATATATTTCTTATTTAATTTTCTAAGTATTTTGCTTTCTTTTATAATATACTTTTTATATTGTTTATCTTCATCTATGTATTATTGTAACATGTAGATGCTTTGTTATCTCTGTTCTAATGTTTAACAATTTATTGACACTAGAAATTCTTGTCAAATGAATAAAATGATTATAAACTGTTCACAAGGATAGAAAATTCCTTGCTTCATTATGTCCTATTTGTATTTTTACATGATTTTATTCAGAAGAATAAGTACTTTTCTTTTATATTATGCTCATTTTAAATATTTTCAGTTTCCAGTTTGGTAAATTTAATTCACCCCCCTTTTTTATTTTAATTTTTCTTTGGAAATAAAATTCGCACTTCAAAATTTTATAAAAATTTATATTTGTAATTATAAATTTATATTTATAATTACCTATATTTCTTTATAGTTTTACTTAATATTTATTTGTTTTATTTATAATTTATTTTTGTTTTAATAATTATTATTAATTTGAATGATTGCTGTGTTTGCATTTTTTCTTCAACTAAGTCTTTATTTTGGATTATTCAGTGGAGGGAAGTCTGGTTAATATAAGAAGCAACCTCTTCATTAGACCATTTTGTTCAGATTGACAAATAGGAAGTAGAAGGTCACAAAAGAGGTGTGTCTGATATTTATACTTTATGAAGCAGCATTTAGTTAATTTTTAATTTTTCTCATTCTTAAAATTGGTATTAGAAATCACAACTAAGCTATTCAAATTGCCTTTAGCCGAATAAATACTTTTATTAGTATTATTTTTGAAATGCAAAGCTGCCCTTACAAAATGAATTGACAGGAATTGATTCCTAGTATTGTATAGTAAGCTTGTCTGATGGGATTGGATAGGTAGGTGGGGGCTAACTACACATGGAAGAATAGCATCCTCTACTGGTCAAAGGGTCCTGAGATCTGAGAAGCATCTTAGCATGGATTGCAAATGGAGTTTTTGGAATACTCTTCCCTAGTACAGTCACTAAAATTAGATATCAATTCTATATTTCTTATGTTTAACACCATGATACAACAAAAGTGTATTTAATGGTATACCATGGAAAATCAGAAATAAACGTTCCTTTTCCTTTCTTCCTCACCAGGATGTACTGTTAAAAGATACTGTTGGGGGCCAGAGAGAGTGCTTACTTTGTATGTGTGGACCTGTATTCTATCTCCAGCTTCCAATATGGTACTTGAGCAATATCAGGACTTTTCATGTCTAGAGTGCTAAGCTATATGGTAGTGAGCACTATAAAAACAGTCTCTCCTACGTAGTATCATCCATTGTGTCTTCTGCATGGAGGTTCCTTTCCTGAAAGGAACTGACAGCGTGGGCATTATGATATAATAGTAATGTAGCTTGAATTTTAAAAAGAGAGAAAAAAGAAAGACAATGGCAATTTGTAAAAACAAACTCAAAGAGCTGGCATGTAACTAAACTTATGGTATGCAGTTGTCTATTTCAGTGGTATCTATGAGCACTGCAGTGGGAGTCTATGGCTTCCAATCATATTCTGCCCCTGATTTTGTGGATAAAAATATAGAGACATTATTATAGGCCTTTGTAGTGCGAGGGTGATTGAACACCTGTTCAATCTAAACAGCTCTTGCTGTTGTTGAATGTTTATTTGTAGTATAAAAGAGAATAAGAACTTTGTCTCCTTTACTGCTTGATTTGTTCCCTTACTCTCACTATACCCTGGCAACTACAATGTTCAAAATATCTACCCTTGTGTTTGTCATAAAGTTATTCCTAATATATATAGGTTATATCATCCTGTATTTATCCTTCTTCTTCTTCTGGCTTTCTTCATTTAACATAATATTTTCTAGTCCCATTGATGTTGCCGAAAACTGCATGATTGTATCATTTCTTACTGCTATGTAGTATTCTATTGTGTATATGCACCACATCTTATATGATTCACTCATCTGATGCTGGACATCTAGGTTGATTCCAAATCCTTTTATTGGTTTTTTGGGTCACACCCGGCAGCGCTCAAGGGCTACTCCTGACTCTACGCTCAGAAATCACTCCCGGCAAGCTCAGGAGATCATATGGGATGCCAGGATTCGAACCACCATCCTTCTGCATGCAAGCAAATGCCTTACCTCCATGCTATCTCTCTGGCCCCAGACTCAAAATCTTAACTATTGTACTAAGTTCTACAATGGTAGTGATGTGTATACATACTTTTGGACAAATGCCTTTCTACCCTGGGGTTAGATTCCCAAGAGAGTAATTGCTGAGTCATATAGTATTTCATTTTGTGTTTACTGAGAATCCTCCAAACTGTTTTCCATAGGGATTGGACCAAGCCACATGCCCACCAGCTGTGGATGAAAGTTCTTTTCTGACCACATCCTAACTCACAGAAATTGTTTTCATTACTTTTGATATATGCCATCCTCACTGGTTTAAGGTGGTGGTACCTCACTGTTGTCTTGATTTGGATTTCCATAATGATTAGTGATTATAACATGTTTTCATGTGTCTATTGACATCTATTGGTCTTCCTCAGAGAAGTGTCTTTTCATTTCATCTCTCCATTTTTTGATGTGTTTTCTTTCAGGTTTTGTGGAGCTAACCTTTGTGAGTGCTTTGTAAAGCCTAGATATCAAACTTTTATCTGAGTGCAAAATTTTTTCCCATTCCATCAGCTGTATTCTAGTTTTAGTCCAACTTTTTTTTTGTTTGTTTTTTTCCATGCAGAAACATTTTAGTTTGTTGTACTCCCATTTATTTAAGTTTGATGAGATACCTCTGGCCATTGGCATCCTATCATCCTATCGCCTTACCTCCATGCTATCTCCTGGGCCCCCCAATCTTTAATTTCTTACCAGTAGTTATCCAGTTGTTCTAATATCATTTGTTGAAGAGTCTGTTTTTGTTTTATTTCAAGTTCTTGACTCCCTTGTCAAAGATTAGTTGACCATATATTTAGGGATATCACTGGATGTTCTATTCTGACATATTAGTTTGAGATTCTGTCTTTTTCCCAGTACCATACTGTTTTGATCATTATGGCTTGGTAGTAAAGGTAGTAAAGTTTAGATAATGAGATGCCACCCAGTTTCTTTTATTTTTCAACATGAATTTGGCTATCCGAGGTCTTTTGTGACTCCACACAAACTTTATAATTGATAATTCTAAGTCCTTAAAAAAAGTGCTGATTGAATTTGGATAGGGATTGCATCTATAGGTAAGATGATCATTTTGATGATGTTGATCCTTTCTACTCACGAGCATAGCATTTTCCTCCAATTCCCTAGGTGCTCTTCAATTTCTTTTTGAAGAATTTTGAAGTTTTCATGTATAGGTCTATTACCTCTCTTGTTAGGTTGATTCCTAGGTACTTGATGTTTTTAGATACGATTTTAAATGGGGTGGGCTCCTTTATCTCTTTCTCCTCTGTTTTGTTATTTGTATAAAGGAATTCTACTATCTTTTGTGTATTAATTTTATAGCTGGCTACTTGAAAGTATTGGTTTATTGCTTGTAGGAGATTTTCTGTGAACTCTTTAGGGTTTTCAATATATATCATCATAGCATCTACAAATAGAGATAGTTTGGCTTCCACTTTTTTCTATTTAAATTCTTTTGATTTCCTTATCTCGTCTGATTGCTATTGCTAGGACTTCTAGTACTATGTTGCATAAGAGTGGATATAGTGGACAGCTTTGCCTAGTGCCTGACCTCAGTGGAAAAGCTTTTAGTTTTTCACCATTAAAGATAATGCTAGCTGAGAGCTTCTTATAGATAGCTGTAACTATTTTCAGGGAGGTTTCTTCCCATCCTGACTTGTGAATATATGGTGAAACACATATAGTCTGACAGTCTTCTACCTTGTATGGGACACACTGCCTGCCAGAACTATCATTTTTATTAAGTACAGAGATCACCCTGGGTAGGGGCAGTAAACCCACCCAGATTTACAAGTAAGACAATCTATGTTGTGGGTGAAATCAAGTTGTAAACAAATAGATACAAAGAAATCAGGGATAAACTTTGTTTTAGGTAAAATAAGGTATAAACCAACAGCTTCCCTCTTTTGTTCAAAAAATTGAAGGGTACATAAACCATGTTCTATTGCTCTCTGCTAGAGGCAGGAACCCCAGATCAGAATTTACAAAAGTGATTATTTTGCATAGGCATAGTAAAAGTTGGCTCTATTAGCATCAAATTTTAAACTTCATACATCATTCTCAAAACAATCAGCTTTTTTCATATCTTTTCACATCTCACAACACTATTCATAGACTTCTCTGAACAAAAATATTAGAGCCTTTCTGCAGATAGACTTAATTAGAAAATTCTTAAACAGTCTTACACTGATAACTGTAATGCAAGTCTAGAATATCCAAGTTCCTTTTCATAATCATTAAACAAAAAAAATCATAAGAACATTTCCACAGATATATAGTTTGAAAATAATTTGCTAAAAATTTCTTATAATGGGCACTGTTAATATAGTCTATAGTATTCAAATTCCTTTTTCATCTACTTCTGTGGATAAAGTGATCAGAACATATTTGCAGATATAGTTTGAGAATAAGTTGCTACATAAGATAAACAATAAAACATCATAGCAATTGAGAAACATTCTCTAGGATAGCTGTGAACTTTCAAAACTCTAACATGCATTTCCCCAGGATTGTGCAGTCAAATATTAAAGCACTAAAGTTAAATACAGAATTTTCTGTTTGAATAGGGCTTAGAACAAAACAATAAGATCCATACAGATAAAACACAATTTAACTAGCAAGACAATAACCGATACAAAAAGAGTAAAGAGATTTAACCTGAACCAAAGTTAAGATACTGGAAGTTCTGAAAAACAGCTTCTCCTTTTTGGTTTTCAGCTGGTCTTGGATCGGCTTTTTTTTTTTTTTTTTTTTTTTTTTTTTTTTTTTTTTTAATCAGTGACCTCTATTTGCAGTTCGGGAGGCTGTGGTTCTGAAGAAAAGGCATCTTTTGTAGGAGAAAGGTCGGCTGCCTAGGCCTCTGGAGGGGAAGTTTACATTTTCAGCTCTTCCCACTTCATTTCTAGTGTATGTCCCACCTGAAGGAGCCTCTAACATGTTCAGAACAGACGACATGTGTGTTCTGGGCTCTCCATTCTTAGTCCAGCTTAAAAAAGCTGTGACAAGCCACCATAAGGCCAAAACACTCACCATTGTTACAGTTTTCTTCTTGGAATCAGGGTTCAAGTCAGCCCAGGGTTTGGGCCCAGTTTTAAAATCACCCCAAGCACCGTATCTCCAAGCCTAGGTGAACGAGTCTGAATCAGGGTCCCACAAGAAACAATCCAGACCAGGATGAGGGTAAACACATGTAGTCTGGCAGTTTTCTACCGAGTATGAGGTCCCAATCCTATTTTTGCTGAATCATGAATGGGTATTGGATTTTGTTGAGGATTTTTGCATCATGTTCATTAATGAGATTGGTCTGTAGGCTTCTTTCTTGGTGGTATCTTTGTAGCTTTGAGAATAAATGTGATATTAGCTTCAATAAAGGAATTAGGGAGTCGGGTGTGATAGCATAGTGGTAGGGTGTTTGCCTTGTATGCTACCAACCTGGGATGGTCGCAGGTTTGATTTCTGGCTTCCCACATGGTCCCTCCACAATCCTGCCAGGGGTGATTTATGAGGGTAGAGCCGACAGTAACCACTGAGCACCTCTGGGTGTGACCCCAAACAAAACACAAACAAAATAAAAGGAATTGGGGAAAATTCCAGTCTTTTAAATGTTTCGGAAGAGTCTGAGGATCAATGGTAGTAATTCTATGAATGTTTGATAGAATTCACCTGTAAATATCCTTTGGTCTTGGAATTTTGTTCTTGGGGGAGTATCTTAAGTACTATTTCAATTTCCTTAGTTGTGTTTGGCCTATTTATTCTTTCTTCGTTTTCCTTATTAAGTCTTGGGAGATGATATTTTTCTAGGGAACTGTCCATTTCTTCTGGGCTCTTTAAATTAGCTGAATAAAGTTGTTCATAATAAGCCTTCATGATATATTTCTTGAGGTTCTGTTGTAATCCTTCCCATTTCATTTTTCATCTGATTTATTTTAATGTTTTTCCTTTTTTTCTTTTTTTTTTTTCTTGTGAGTCTGGTCAGCAGTTTGTCTACCTTGTTCATTCTTTCAAAAAACCAGCTCCTAGTCTCATTTTTCATTGTTGATTTTTTTTTGCTTGTTTGTTTCTATGTTGTTTATTTCTGCTCTGGGTTTTTAATTATTTCTTTTATTCTACCTGTATTTGGGTTCATTTGCTACTGGTTTTCAAGAAAGTTAAGGTGTCCCTTTAAGCTGTTGATTTTGCCATTTTCATCTTTTTTAACATAGGCCTCATTGTTATGAGTCCCCTGCCCCCATCCCCATATTGCTTTTGCCGTACCATCATAGATTTGGGAAGTTTTTTTTGTTTGTTTGTTTTGTTTTTGTTTTTACCTTATTGTCATTTGTCTCAAGGAATCTTTTTATTTTTTCCATGATTTCTTCTCTGATCCAGCTGTTATTGAGCAGCATGTTTTTTAATCTCCAGGTGTTAGATTTTTTTCCACATTGATCTCTTTTTTTGGGGGGAGGGGCACACCTGATGATGCTCAGGGGTTACTCCTGGCTATGTGCTCTGAAATTGCCCCTTGCTTGGGGGACCATATGGGATGCTGGGGGATCAAACTGCAGTCTGTCTTAGGTTTGCTGTGTACAAGGCAAACACCCTACCATTGTGCTACTGCTCCAGGCCCTATAGTCAATCTTGATTTCTATTGCATTGTGGTCTGATAGGGTGCTTGGTATAATTCTTATATTTGTGATTTTATGTAAGTTAGATTTGTGTCCTAAAGCAAGTTCTAGTCTAGAAAAGTTTCCATGTGTAATTGAGAAAAATGTATATTTCACTTTATGAGGATAGAGGGCCCTGTATAAGTTCATTAGTACTAATTTTTCTAGTTTCTCATTTAGGGCACTCTGTCTCTGCTAGTGTTCTGCCTAGTATATCTGTCTAGTGCCATAATGGGTTAAAAATCTCCCACTACTATCACACTTCCATCAGTATGTTTCTCCATGTTTGTGAGCTAAACCTTACATATTTTTCTGGCTCTGCATTTGTTGCATAAATGTTGATCAGAGTTAGTAGTTCTTGGTCTAATGTTCCTCTGATCAACCAGTCATATCCAGCTTTGTCTCTCAGTACTTTTTCTTTTTTGTTTGTTTGTTTGCTTTTTGGGCCACACCTGGTGATGCTCAGGAGTAACTTCTGGCTAGGCGTTCAGAAATCGCTCCTAGCCTGGGGGTCCATATGGGATACCATGGGATTGAACAGCAGTTCAATGATATGATCTGATATGAATATATCTGTCCTAACATTTATGTTTTGTTTTGTTTTCCAGGGGCATGTATCATTGATTTCCATCCTTTTACTCTCAACCAGTGTCTATTCTGAACATTTTAGTGTGATCCCTGCAGTCAGCAGATAACTGGATTTTGTTTTTTGATCCTCTACACTGTACCTTTTAATGGGAGATTTTAGTCCATTGACATTTAAGGAAAGACAGTTGTGCTACTATATTGTGTAGGGTTGTTGTTGTCACAATTGGGAATTTGGTTTATGTAATTGTTCTCTGAATAGTTCATTTAGAGTTGGCTTGGATAGCGCAAATGTTGAGAGTTCTTTTTGTGTGAGAAAAATTTTAATCCTGCTTTCCATGTAAATGAGAATTTTGATGGGTTGTGGACTCTAGGTTGATACTTTCAATTTTTTTTCTCCTATAGTGCTTTGAAGAAATCATCTTTCTCAGAGAGAGAAAAACGCAGAATGGTATCACTCATCTTTGGGTTTCAAGGAGAAGGAAAGACATTCCTGCAACAATAATAATTTTCAGACACAAAAGAGAAAGGAGCTGGAAGTTCCAGCTCACCCCAGGAATCTCACCACAAAAAGTGGTGAGCTTAGTTAGAGAAATAACTGCATTTTGAACTGTCCTAAAAAAGAG
>PVKC010006063.1:0-12151 GCA_004027635.1 Crocidura indochinensis | reverse complement strand
GCTGGTGATGGGCGGTGTTCTATACATGACTGAAACCCAAACACAACTATGTATGTAATCATGGTGTTAAAATAAAAATAAAAAAAAAAAGAAATCATCTTTCTCTTTGTTTTTGCCATATAAATTATTATATGTCTTGTTTTGATCTGTTAGGGTTCATTTATTTATTTTTTTTTTTTGGTACTCTTTTCCCCTCTTGAATTTAATGAGCTGTCTCTTTCCAGAATTGGGAAAATTCCCTTACTACTTGTTCTTCCTCTTTTCCTTCCCGCTCCCCCTTCCATGGTTTTGTGTCTCATTTCCTTATTGACTTCTTTGTTGTTGTTGGCTTGTATTTTTTCTTCAAATTTATGCATGTGATTCTCTATGTGTGTAATTGTGCTCTTATGGCTTGCTAGCATGTTTTTTTTTTATCATAGTTCCATTTGTATGGATTCTCTGATCTTCTGATACAGTTCTTCTTTGAGTTGGTTGAATTGTTCAACTATGGATTTCTTAATTTCTTTGGCTATTGATTCCTTGAATTCCATTGTGAAAATATTAAGTGCTGATTTTAGGTTAGGAGTTGTTTGCTTTGGATGATTTGGAAATTTGCTAGGATTTCTCTCTGCTAGGATCTTTCTTAGTTTCCCATTGCTCTTTGTAATGGGTGGTTTGGAGTGCCGAAATTTTAGGCTGTTTAAAAAAATGTGGTCTTTTTAATTGTATAAAAGTGAGGTTGCCCCAAGTATGAGAGAAATGTTGTACACTAGTTTGTTGGGTCGTTCTTCTGTTTTGGGGACTGTATTAGGTTCCTTTTTTCTCCTTTCTTGGGGGAAGGGGTTGGTACACACCCTATGGAATGCCGGGAAATTGAACTGAGTTTTTCCTGGGCCAGCTGCATGCAAGGCAAATGCCCTACCACTGTGCTATCATTCTGGCCCCAAGGGCTGTATATTTTCTAAGGGAGAAAAATGTTAGACCTGTTCTGCCTAGCTGAAGTGTTTGTGAGGTTTGTACCAATGGACTTTCTTACCTGAGCAGGTGTGGGGCTTTTGGATGGTGCTGGGAAGTCCAAGCGATTTCTCTAAAGTTTTGAGTCTTAAGGACTCAGATGCTATAAATTATTGGATGGCGTTTATTGGAACTATCATAGAATAAAATTTCTATAGTAGCAAATATGTGTGAATACTAGAACATTTGTCTTTACTTGTAAAAATGGGTACTTGGTATCATCTATAATAAACAAAAGACTTGGCTCAAGTCCTTGTTTACCTTGAATGTGCAAGGTGCACTAATTTACTCTAAATTATTGACGTTATCATACCATACTGAAATTCTTGCAACATAACATTTCTGGAGGACAGGGTAGAAATCACACTTAGGCAGTGTTAAAGATGAATAATTAGTGAATCTGTATATTGATTTTGATAATATTTTAAAATATTATAATGTTGGAAATATATTTCTATAATTTCCAGATACATATAATTCATTGCCATTAAATTGGAAATTCCCTCAGGGTAACCCTATTCTGTATGAATAACATAGAGGACTCTAGAAGGCTTTAAATAGAGAAATCCTAAGGAAACTTTATAAATTTTCACTTAGCCTTGATGGCTGTGCAATTTCTTATATTAATAAGCTTCAAGAACTATGGTCCTTGAAGTTGTTTTCTATTACTTATTTGCTTGGATTGAATCAAGTCCCAACTTTTTATCAAGAAAGCCCTTATATATCAAATGAATTTAAGTATATGTTATTTCATTTCAATAATAATATCTTTTCTCCATCCCCCTCAGGAGGACTAAAGCAGAGCTAAACCAAGTCTGGATTTATTAAATTTTCCTTTTATTCTGTTTCATAGAGATGGCTATTATCTAGTAACTAATATCCACATATATTCTTTTTCATTACACTCATAACTATATCCAGTTGCGGTTCTATATTGTAATTTTTTATGATGGAGCAATTAGCATTAAACCATCCTTGAGCTCATTATGATTATAATAGCTGTTATAATCATAGTTATTCATAACTATAATAATTGCCACAAATACAGTGGCTATTAAGCTAAATTTTACTCACTGTATCATTAATATAATTATTATTGTTAACTTTGTGCCCTCTTAGAGACTGTGCGATAATGAGCATTTGACAAATATGGAAATACAAATTATGAAGAATAGTACAAGACATTTCATTTCTTGTGCTAATGAATGAAGAATTAAAAGATTAATAATAAATTCAGAGATTTACACTCAACGTATTTTTCACTATCTAATAGTTCTATGAATGAAATTGAGTTCTACTGGCTAGATTCTGTCTCTAAATCTCTCTGAGCTAAATATAGTTTATTAAAAATCTGAGCGAATAAATAAGAATTAAGAGTTCTGAGCTGAACCAAGACACATACAATAAAAGGTAAGACATAGAACTTCCTTTTCTTTCTTGGATCAGGTTTATTATAGACAAATATAGTAATAGTGAAGTTTCTATTACAGTCACTCTTTTGTATCAATATATATTAACAAAGTAAGTCTACAAACATAAACAGAAATCTACAAACACAAATATAATGCCAATGTAATGAGGCTATTTGATTTCCACAAGGGATTAGTTCACAGAAGAAATAATTATAAACACAGGCGCAAACTTCTACCTGATATCTGGATAGCATGGTTTTAAAGACCTGGTTTCTTCTATACCTGGATTTTAGCATCTGAAAATGTCATGCTTTTAAAATTCACTTACTCAGATAGTTCTAAAGATTTTGTGGTTCTTGGGAAAGAGCTGGGCAGTTTTTACCCCTTTTTGCTTCTTGCTATCCTGCTTCACCTTTTCTATACCCACTCCTATTGCTGCCTTTATTAGTCATTTTCAACAGTAGTGTTTTATGCAGGCTTTTTCATCTCTTTTAAGGGAGTTGGGAACCTACACCTGTGGGTACTCTGGGTTTACAGCTGGCTCTAAGCTCAGGGATCACTCCTGGTGAGACTCATGAAACAAATGGCATGTAATCATGCAAGGCAAGTGCCCTACCAACTGTACTACTGCTCTGGCCTGTTTTATTTTGACTCTTGCTGTAACTATTGTTGTAGATTCCTTTATTTCTGTACTCACCTCTTGATATGACCAACCTGTTACCATACTGTAACGGAATTTGTCTCCAAATATATTTACTAACTATCTACTATATCTCTAGCATTGTTTCATTTTTTCCATCTTACCTATCTTTACAACTCTCTTTTGCCATGAAAATGAAGCCCAGATATCCTGAAAATATTTCTCAAGACCCAACCTTGAACTACACTCCCAGAAGTTTCTTCCAGTGTGTTTTTTAATACAGTTCATAAATTGGTGACATGTTTATAGTAATTAAATATATGTTTTTCCATGCTTTTAGAGTTGCTCATGTGTTCCCCATGCTAGGGCTATTTACCTCTTATTTCCCCACAGAAAATTTGTTAATCTTTTAAAAACAAATTAAAAATAAACCAATTTTAATTGCTCTCATCTCCTTTACTTTAAATAAACCTCTTAAATATCCTTTACTTATAAATGCAGAGTAGTACTTCATTTAGCATATATTTATCATCTATTTATTACATGCCGAACAGTATTGTAAATATGAAAAATGAGCTACACAGGCAAAGGAAGTACTCTCCATAGAGCATGTTTACATTAGGGTTTTTTTGAGGGGCAGCATTGGCAGCCCTAACAGCTGTGCTTATGGCTTCCTTCTGAATCTGAGCTGAGGGATCATATCTGCTGATGCTCGGGGAACTATTTGTGGTACTGAGTATAGAAGTCAGTTTAGCTGTGTGCAAGGCCAGTGCCTTACACTATTTTTTTGCTTGTTTGTTTTGGAGCCATGCCCAATGATGCTCAGAGTTATATCTGGCTGTGTGCTCAGAAATCGCTCCTGGCTCAGGGGACCATATGGAACGCCTGGGGATCTAACCACGGTTTGTCCTAGGTCAGCCTCGTGCAAGGCAAACACCCTACCGCTGCTTCACCTCTCCGGCCCCTGACTTAACACTATTTTATTACATTATTTATTTACTAATTTTATGATCCCAATAAATTATATTTTGGTGTGATAGTTTGAATAATAGATTTTCTTTTTACTTGAGAAAACTTGAGGACTCCATTTTATAGGGTACGATGAAGATTTTGTTATTGCCCCGAGTAGGAAATGCTATTGGATATACATATAAAAATATGATGAAGATAAGGGCCAGAGAGATAGCAAGGCTGTTTGCCTTGCAAGCAGCCAACCCAGGACCAACGGTGATTGAATCCCGGCATCCCATATAGTCTCCAGTGTCTGCCAGGAGCGATTTTTGAGCACAAGCCAGGAGTAATCCCTGAATGCAGCCGGGTGTGACCCAAAAACAAAAAACAAAAAGAAATATGATGAAGATAGACTGATGTTTTAATGTGTATACTGAAAAATGATTTACCTTCGGGAGTTTCTAAGGTCTTGAAGCCAACATTATTTTGTGTGTGCTGCTGGTTATAGAACTCAGGTGTCATGTAGGACAGAGTATACTTTACTACTGAGTCACATTACAAGCAAAATTTTTATTTGTTTAATTTTGAGAGTACACTTAGCAATGGTGGAACTAGAGAGCTACTTCCTAATCTATAGTTAGGGATGTTTCATGAAAATGCTGGGGGACTAGGAGGTATTGGGGATTAAATCCATAGAAACCACTTTGAAAAAAGCATTAGATTAGATGAGAAGTTAAGAAACTACCGGTAATTGAAACAAGGGAACATTTCTTCTATACTAAAGAGATAAGAAAAAATTGTAAGCTCAAACCATTAAGAGAGAAGGAAGCAGCATTAAGTGAAGAAAGATTTTCTGAGACCAAGTTTTGTCCACCTGTGTCAACATTGCTAAGGTTTGAGTTGGTACCAAAAATAGTCAATAGGAACTTCACCCAGGAGGCACTAGAGAGAGGATACAAATGCTTAGGCACATTCCTGGTATATGACTGATCTGGGTTTGATCCATCCCCAGTACACATATAATCTCCTGATCATTCTAGAAATGATCCCTGAGCATGGATCCAGAATTATTGCCTGAGTAACACTAGGAGTAGCCCCAAACTATAAACAAAGGGAAAAACAATCACAGGACCTAACTAAATGTGAGTGAAAGTGAAGACAGAACATATAGGCAATTATTTCTAATATTATGGTGTAAGGAGAGAGAATTCAGGGAGTGGTTAGAGATGTGAATGAGAGAATAGGAAATTCTACATTGGTTTGCATGATGGGTTAAGTGATAAAGGAGAAAGAGAAATTTTGAAAACATTTGTGTAAGAGAGAAATCTATAGCAATAGCAATTTTCATTAGGTAAAAAGAAACTGGAATTATGTTATTTTAGTTTCTCCAATCCTATTAAACATTTACTCATGGGATTGGAAAAAGGGAGATTAGATGAGCTCATATACTGGCCTCTCAGTAGATTTTGTAGAAAAGATGGTGGTGGTAGAGATTATGAAAATTGTATTTCATTGTTTTGTTTTGTTTTAATTCCTGAAAGAAATGAGACACTAGTTCACTCAAAAGTGGAAAGAAGGAAAAAGTGGGTAGCTTAGTGATACCTATGGATGTCTGACCTGAGTTAGACCCAGGTTCCATCGCCAGCATCCCATATGGCACCCAGAGCCTGCCAGGAATAATTTCTGAGCTCAGAGCCAGGACCAACCCCTGATTTCCACTGGGTGTGTCCCCCCACCCAAAGAATGATAAAAAATATGTTAACCACATTAATTGATGAAAGCATTTTGTTTTATAGTGTGGGCCACAGGGCTCATGACCTAAAGCTATTCCAGAGATTTTTGACTAATTATACTACTCTCCTTTAAAACATTTACTCACACTCTCATCTCTAGTTTTTTTTTTATCTAGAAATATGCATACTGTCATTGAGCCAAGTTTTATAAAATTATGCTTGTTGACATTAAATAAAAATTGAGTTGTGAATACATCTCTTTAAAAGATTAACTAAGCTTCCCAAAATACTCTTTGTTGTGTGATTTGCAACCAGATGGAATACTCTCAACTCTGGATGGAAATAGTACTCTGGTGATTACAGAAAATAGCTTCATTTTGTGTAAGCAGAATGCACAACATGCTTATATAGTGAGTGTATATACAAGTATGAAGCATATTTAAGTTGCTTATGGTTCAGAGAAATGAAAATGAAAAACACTGCTTGTTAATTATTCAAAACATCCCAGATCATGTAATTTATATTTCTTGCATTGTTTTAGGTATTGAAACAGCATGTTGAAGAACTATTTAACAAAGTTTAATTCTAACTCTCAGAGATGAAAATCTTGAAGGTATGTGCAATGCTTTTTTTAAAAAACATTTGACAATTTATAAGTGAAAGGATTTTGCCTCATGCATAAACAATAGAAGTGCTAGATGAGTCAGAGGAGACTTCTTGGAGGAAGCAAACTGGAACATTATGGATTTTTTAATTTTCAAAATATGATTTTTGCCTGGGGAACTAAACATAAAAGTGGGGACTCCGCTTTTCAACTCATTGTGCTGGGTTTGATCTACAGTAGATTTACTTTTATTCCTCTTTTTTTCTTTCCTTTTTATGATGACTGAGGTTTGAACACACTAGATTATGGTGCTTTTGGATATGGTGCTTGTACATTTGTAGTGTACTTTATTTAGTAAGGGTGTGTAAATCAACACATGCTTAGTTTCAGCATGGAAGTAGGAAGGGATATAACTCCAGGCCTCAAATCTGCAAGGGCCTCAGTCATGACTGAGCTATTACAGAAACTTATCGTAGATTTTTCTTTGTGTGCTAATTCAATTTAACTAAATTGCTTTTTCTTTAACACACACATGATGAGAACTTAATAGTTCTTTGGTTTCATGGGTACCCTGGCAAATAATGTAGTGTCTGAGAAAAATCATAGAATAATAATATTCATTGAACAGAGGTTTAAGCTTATGCTTCTTTACAATTTTAACCCCTTGTACACTCAAAGTACATTTTAAACCTTTTTGATGATTTATATAGTAATCTTTTCTCTTTTTTTGTTTTTTTAAAGAAAATTGTCTTTTAGGGTAGGCCTTTTAATGATTCTTGTACTTATTTATTAAGGCTTCTGAGCTTACTCAGGACATCTGTGGATATATGCTCTAGATAAGTCTGTTCTGAGTTTAGTGTTTGTCTTATCTTCCTTGCAGGATGAGCTTCACTTCCTCTTCCAATTGTAGGAAATGTTATTTAGCAGGGTTTTACCTACATGGATTCAAGTATTAAAGAATAAACTTCAGCTCATCTTATTTCATTTTTGGTCATCTCTTATTCTAATGTCCCAAACATTAATTCAGACAGGCCCGATGAATGAAGAACAAAGGACCTCTTCCATCATGAGTATATATTCTGCTTTCTGGAAAGCCAATAAATAGACGCTAGCAAGAGATGTCATGTAGCCACTATTTCTATAGTAAAAAAAATGATAAAGCAGAGTAAGAGAGATTAAAGGAGATAAGGGTAAAGGCATCTCTTCAATTATCTGATTAGAGAAATATCCTCAGATAATGCTAAATTATCTGCCATTTTCTAGCTCAGTAACTGCTCCTCGTCATATTTCTGCTTCTATTTTTTGGGGGAGTTTTAGTTGGTTTGGGGCAACAACCAGATATACTCAGGGGTTACTCCTTGCTTTATATCTAGGAATCAGTCTTGGCAGTGCTCAGGAACCATATAGGATGCAAGAGATCAAACCAGGTCAGTGGTGTGCAAAGCTAGCATCCTATATATCGTGCTATCAATCCAAATAAGCCCAGTCTGCTTGTTGACATTTCCCCCTCTCTAACAGCCTCCTACTAACTTGGCCTATTGTTTTCAGGTGCTTCATTTGGGTTCTCATTACCCTGTCAACTACAGCTTGCTCCTGTTCCCATGTTAGGCTGTGTACATTTTTAGTATCCCCTCTGCAGACCTTTCCAGGCCATCCAGCTGAAAGCAGCATAGCTTTCGCTTTTTATTATTCTTTCTGTTAAATTTCCCCAAATTTTGAACTACTTAACAAAATTAATTGATTATTAATTCTCAGATCTGTTAGAGCAGAGATTTGTCTCATCTATGAATGTCCTGACACCTATCATGACTCCTGCCATAAAAGAGCAATAAGAAATATTGATATTACTTACATAAAACAATTAATAAGCCTAAATTTGGTGAACACTGCAGAATGATTGCAGTCAGGATAATGGTAGGTAAAGCTATGTGTGTAGTATTCTTAAACAAATACTACTTTCCAAGGTTTATTTTTCTGGATACTACACCACGTCTTTCATATCTTCCAGGTTTGAACCATTGATCTCTTTTTTATTCCAATGGAGAACAATATGTTCTAGCCCATTTTAATTTTAACATATATATTTAACATATAACTCTAGTATACCTAAAGAATTAACACAGATCCATTGTGGAAGTGCTTTAGAAGGCACCAGCAGTTTGAAATGACAAGACTCGGATTTTGTTTAAATGAAGCATTGTTCAGGCATTCATCAGATGACAATATGAGAAATGATTGTTCCAGCCTCTGTTGTCAGGTGGTCTGATTCTTGATTCATTGAGATTCGAAGGGGGCTGGGAAAGGGTATGCCTATGAGAAGAGAACTGAACTATGCTGTGCTGAAATCAAGTGAAAAAAAAAATGAAATCTGATTTTGTGTTTATTCAGTTGCTTCAAAAGAAGACAGCTGTAACAATAATCCATTAGAAATAGACATTTGACATGAACACTTTCTCACTTTCTGTGAGCTGTGACTTGAAGTGCGGGCTTTTCCCAGGTCTGCCCCTCCAGAGGCTTAGTTCAGTTGACCAGCATAAAATAAAAGTTAAATGTCTGAATTTTTAGCAGTGAAGTAGTGGACGTAAGTCAGAGAAGAAGGTGGAGGTTAGTTTGTGTTCTTATATAAAAAAAGCAAGTGAGCACATTGTATTTAGTCTTTCAATTATCCTATTGTCTGTAAAATGTTGTTACTGAAAAATCTCTCATTTTTAAATAGCAAGATTATATAAAATACCTTAAAAAAAACAAACAGGACTTCTATTTCAGGATAGGTAAACTGCAATTATTTAAAGCACACTGTTATACTCAACTCTTTACCTGAAAGCTTTGGGGATGAGAACAACCATTTAATCAGCATTATGGGTAACTGGAGGGGAAGGGTGCCTAACAAGAAGAAACAGATGACATACTCACTTGTAATTTCATAATTTGAAGTCAAAATCATTCCGCTTCTCATTAATAATAGCCAATGGTGTTTAACCTTAAAATAAAAATCTTGCTAGTGTTCACTTTTGGTTAACCTATGGCCTTATTCCCCTTCTCTCTTGCTGTGTATATACACTGTATTCCATAGATGTAAGTAGTCATTGGCAGCAACTAAAATTTAAATAAATTTAAAAATTTACAATATTAATTAATTTTATTACAATTTTACAATAAATTTATTACAATTAAAATTCATCTGCTTATAACAGTACACACATTGCCAGTGCTCAAGAGTAACAACAAATGGACATCAGAGTAAGGAATATTTCTATTCTCAATGAAGGTTCTATTAAAAAAGCATTAATTGCTCTAAAATTAAAGGTGTTTATTGGAAGGCAGTAGGGTATGGCAAATTTTCAATGCTTTGGGGATCATTATGGGGCTTTGACAACACCTGGCAGTGATCACAGATTACTACCTGATTTGCAATGGGGATCTCTCCTGACAGGCTCATGGTACTATCTGGGATTCTAGAAATCAAACCCAGGTTAGTTGCATGCAAATCAAGCAACCTATCTATTATACTATCTCTCTGACTCTTTACTGCATTTTAAAAATCTTTTTCAGCTAAAGAATAACTTTTTACTGGTGCCTAGGACAGAATCCAGGATATCAGTCATGTTAGGCATGACTATTTCTAAGTCACTTTCAAAAGACATTGGGAAAAGCTTATTTTTTTGTGTGGGAAGGTGCTGGGGAGACTCCTTAAACAAAATTGTGCATAATTAGGCTAGAGATAGACTATAATGGGTAAGGCACTTGCTTGCATGTGCTTAACCCAAGTTTGATCCCTAGCATCACAAATGGCAGTGATCAGGTTTCAAGACTCATCAGGGGTGACCTCTGAGTTCAGAGCTATGAATAAGCTCAAAGTACTGCCAAATATACTCTGCTTCCCCGCAAAAAAAAACAAACAAACAAACAAACAAAAAAACATAGCAAAATTATATATATATATAAAACTTATGTATAAATAATATATATATTTAAAAATATATATAGAGAGATGAAAATTTGCAATACTATTCTTGATGAGATTTAAGTGTCAAGTTCTAGATTCTATCTTGTTTATTACCCTTCTTACCCCTATACTTTTAGGTGACCGCAGAGCACAGGTTGGTCATGTACTAGTTGGAGTGTCATATTTGGAACAAGCTGACCTGAATTTGAATCTTGACTTTCTCTTATCAGTTTTGTGAACTTGGCTATTCTTAAAACTTTTCTGACTTAGCTTTCTTGTCTGTAACATTTATCAACTGTTTCAGAAGCTTATAAAGGAAGGCTTAAGTTTCTCATTTCTCAGATGAGAAATTTCATCCTGGCAGGTGATGAGGCCAAAAAAGGCTACTTAGCTAGTGGAGAACAGATTGGGACCAAACCTAGTCCTCTCTCAGCGCTTTCTCACTCCACTAAAACTTCTAGACGAAACTTATTTTTTTTAAAGCAAACTGCATTTAAAAACAAGCCATCCTAATGTCATTGGTGCCTTTTCATTTGCTGGATCAATATAATGTGAAAATACTTCTAAAGGCATTTAAATGAAATTGTTTTCCTTGATCTGGTAAATCCTGTTTGAGTAAATTGATTCTCCTATCATACTTTCTGATAGGCTTCATGCTCCTTTTCCTACAGAGGATGGGAAATAAAAGTTATACAAAATCCCATAGCTCATCACATGTAGTCAAAGGAAAAAGAGGATTAATAAAAATAAGCAGTTTGTGTGGTGAAATTAGAAACCAATCAGCATGAGATTGGAAAGCAAGATCTTGTTTTATGTATCTCAGCACAGGCTCAGGAGGCCTTTACACATCTTGAATAACTGAAATCCATGGAGAGAGAGACTCTTGATAGATACAGTAGGGAGTTTAGTGGCTGCACACATTGAAATGCTTATTAAATGAACTTATTGTAAAATTACCAGGAATTTTCTAATTATCAGAAAATTATTATGGAAGATTAAAGCAGGGAAGAATGCCTTTTGATATAATTTAGCTCCTTCTTTCTGTATTTCCAGGTAAGAATCTTTGTCCCTTAAATCTTTAATGTGTGGCTATTTAAAGTGCACCATTTTACTAGCAAGGATTTCTTTGTGGAGGCTGAGGATGATGTCGAAGGAGAAGACAGGAAATTAGGGATCCAATCATATTCTGTGTTGATTTTGGACCATTCTTTTCTGTACTTAATTACCACCATTGTACCTGGAGAACATAATCTGAAGTGATTTCTTAGGTCTGTTATTTTCCATTTTGTCTGTTCCTTTTCTAAAAAGCCAATGATGTTACTATAAAGGAAAAAATCATAAACAAAAAAAATGAGTAGTAAAATTTGGCCTCTGTGTTGAATCTGGTATTCTATGCTTCTGAGTCTCCTTTAGGAAAGTGTACAAATTATTATTTTTGTGTGTGTGTGTTTGTGTGGAATCTTTTTTTTAAATTTTTATTGTGACTGAAGTTCATTACGCAGAATTTTTTATGGTACATAGTGACAATGAATGAAGGGCATTCCCACCACCAATGTTGCCCTCCCTCCACTCCTGTTCCCAGCATGTCTCCCATATCTCCCTTCTGTTGCCCCCTCCCCCGCCTCCACAGAATACTAGTGGAACTGGTCTCCACTTTATAGCTTGTTGTAGGTTGGGTATCTATTCTGTTTGGTGTTCTAGTCTGGTCATTTTTTATTCACACTACATGTTCATATGACTGGTTCTGGTATCATCCTTTTCCCCCTCAATTTATGAGGCTGAATGATTCAAGTTAAGCTATTCTGTTGGAGATAAAAAGGTTAAGGAAAGAGCAGAAAAAATTTGGTATCAACTACTAAAAAAAAAAAAAAA
>PVKC010006062.1:0-31870 GCA_004027635.1 Crocidura indochinensis | reverse complement strand
GTGGTGAGTGCAGCTACAAAAATAAATACACAGAAAACTACCATAATCATGTGAATGAATGAGAGAACTGGAAAGCCTGTCCTGGATTACAGGTGTGGGTGTGGTGGGAGGGAGGGGAACTTGGGACATTGGTGGTGGGAATGTTGCACTGGTGAAGGGGGTGTTCTTCACATGACTGAAACCTAATCACAAAGACATAGGTAATCAAAACGTTTAAATTAAAAAAAAGAACATGAGAAAAAAAAAGGAAAAAATCTTTCACAAAAGGAAAGATTAGAGTTTTTCATTCCTAATTTCCCATATTCTTGATTCTTATTTGTTGTTTGTTCAGCTTGTTTTATGCTTTCTTTGATTTCTATGAGGATCCTTCATATTTATTCTCTAAACTCCTTAAATAAGAGGGCACTTTTCAGGTCATCAGAGCTGCCATCTTCATTCTCTATGACTGGTGTTAGCCTGCATTGTATCTCCGTTAAAATGCTTTTAGTGTGACATTTTATAAGTGTTTTGCTAAGATTCATTGTCTAGAAGATGTATGTGGCAGTGATGCAAATTGGAACAGCTGGGCTCCTCTGGCTCCACCCTTTGTGAGCTGGATCAGTTCACCCCTGTTGATGCGCCTTCTAGAATTTTCTGAACAGATTACTCATGGTCCATGACTCAGCAGAGAAGAGAGAGTCACAGTATCTGTCATGTGCCAGAGCACACAGCATGAATCAATCTTCATTGTTCATGGACAAAGACAGCTCACCTCTGAGGAAATGCCATCAGGAAACTATCTGGGAGGTGTGGTTCAAGGTCCAGGACACAGCAAAAAAGAGCCACAATGTATTTCGTGTGCCAGAGCACACAGCAGAATCAGGCTGCAATGGGTAATTTCTTAGCTATATAAATGAAATATTATCAAAACTGTGAACACTATCACTTAAGATTTTACATTAATCAATTGGGATCATTCTCATTTTTATGTAAACTAAGTGCACATGTAGTTTCTGAAATTGTCTCTTACACTAAGTTGGTTCATGTTTAATCTTTTTTTATGTCTTTAATGTATAAGATGTCTGTGCTGTAACATTTTGTTTTAAGACACTATAATTATTTGACTGTTCTGCCTACTCTTGTAATTCTTGTGATTTTAAGAAATACTCATTACGGGCAATCATTAGAACCAGTCTGCCAAAAGATAATAATGGAATTAAAGTATCACACATAGGCAGGCAATGTCTAGGAAAATACTAATATGCAGTAAAAATAGGCAATAAACGCAACAAATAGAATTCAGAAGTTTATTTCAATTCAAGGCTTGTGTATTCATAGAAACTTTTTTCTCCAGCTCATCTGCTGGTAGTGTAGAGCTGGCCTTGACAAGAGCTGGGGACATGTGTCTTCTTCTGGATAATTCTTTTTTTTTTCTTTTTTTGGTTTTTGGGCCACACCCAGTGACGCTCAGGGGTTACTCCTGGCTATTCGCTTGGAAGTCGCTCCTGGCAGGCACGGGGGACCATATGGGGAACCGGGGGATCGAACCTCGGTCCGTCCTAGGTTAGCGCAGGCACCTTACCTCAAGCGCCACCACCCGGCCCCCTACTGGATAATTCTTATTTAGGGGAAATTTACTGGGTGAATGCAAAGGTCAATTATGCAATATTCTGTCTTTCCACTGTGAAAGAAATACATTTTTGGCATTAGAGGACATTGACCTCATACTTTTCTTAGGGGCAACATTCCCTTTTCCTCCTGCACAAACTCCAGGTATTATCATTATTATTATTTTTTATTCCTGAGAATATTTCCCAGAAAGCAGAGATGAGTTTAAAAAAGATATGAAGTGCTCTTAGGCAATGCCCATAGTTGGGAATTTTTACTAATTTCTCATATTTTTACTTTATATTAAGATATTTGTTATAGGTAAATGTTTCTACTTTTCTTCAACATTCAAACCTGTCCTCCAAATTCATATGATGAAATTGTTAAAAAATGCTAATCCCCAATCAAATGGGATTAGTGGGTTTTGGGTGTGGTTTTGGAAAACGATAAATTCTTAAATGTGAAGTCCTAGTGCTTGGAATTAGTGTTCTTTTAGTTAACTTATTTTTTTTCCTCCTCTTTCTATACAGTCAGTGTGAAGAACACAGCCTGTGATAAGAATTGGGAGGCCTTATTTTTTTTCTTTCCTTTTATTATTATTTTTTATTTTTTTTTAACTTTTTTTTCACCCCCCCCCTTCATCAGTGCAAGTTCCCCACCACCAATGTCCCAAGTCTCCCTCCCTCCCAACCCACCCCCACCTGTACTCCATACAGGCTTTCCAGTTCCCTGATTCGTGAATATGATTAAGATAGTTCTCTGTGTGGTTATTTCTATAGCTGCACTCACCACTCATTATGGTGAGCTTCATGAAGTGAGCTGGAAGTTTCAGCCCTCCTCCCATTATCTCTGAGGATTGGTGCAAAGATGACTTACATTTTTCTCAGAACCCATAGATGAGTGAGACCATTCTACGTCTCTCTCTCTCTCCCTCTGACTTATTTCATTCAGCATGGTAGATTCCATGTACATCCATGTATATGAAAATTTTATAACCTCATCTCTCCTGACAGCTGCATAATATCTTTTAGTTAACTTAATTATCATTGATGTTTAGCAAATGTTTAAGGGCTAGTCTGGCTTGGTTCTGGGGTAATTCTGTAGTGCTAGGAGTAATCATGTAGTGCTGCCCTCCTTATGCAATGCACACAAACACTACAACTCTTTGAGTTATATCTCTAGCCCTTAATACTCTTCGAATAAAACATCATAATGTTTCAACACACTTTGCAATATTAAAAAAAGCTACCTATTAACAAGACCATCTATCTGCCTAGTCCTGCATTTTCTTCACTCTCCAATCTCCCAGTCCTTCCAGAAATATGAAAAATGAATTATTAGAGCTCCTAAGCCATTCAGTCTGTGGCATTTTGTCGTTAAGAACGTTATTATTGGGGGCCGGGAGGTGGCACTGGAGGGAAGGTGCCTGCGCTAACCTAGGACGAACCGTGGTTCGATCCCCCGGTTCCCCATATGGTCTCCCGTGCCTGCCAGGAGCGACTTCTGAGCGAATAGCCAGGAGTAATCCCTGAGCGTCACTGGGTGTGGCCCCCCCCCAAAAAAAAACAAAAAAAGAACATTAATATTAGTAGAGGGAGCTTATTAGGTGTAGTATTAAATAATAAAGAGGCATTTTGGATGGAGCTGTATGATTTTGGGATGAATGGAGGGGCCTATCTCTGCAGTCCCAGCACCACATGTCTCCAACTCCTCCAGCCATAGGGGGAAGCAGCTTCAGAATAGCAGCAAGTAAATTATCCACAGACAGGTTCCAAGAAATATCAGCTTTATTCATGCCCTAGCCAACATGTGTGGCTTCTCTCATAACATTTTACGCTGGATTACTTTTTTTGTTTTTGTTTTTGTTTTTTGGGCCACACCCGGTGACGCTCAGGAGTTACTCCTGGCTATTCATTCAGAAGTTGCTCCTGGCAGGCACAGGAAACCATATGGGGAACCGGGGGATAGAACCGCGGTCCGTCCTAGGTTAGCACAAGGCAAGGCAGGCACCTTACCTCCAGCGCCACCTCCCGACCCCCTATGCTGGATTCCTATTCAGCCCTGCATTGTACCTTGTTCCTCGGTGATCTCCACTTCTTCCTCCTCCATCCTGCATCCATGTAAAATCTCTTTTCACCTTTGAGACAAAACCTTTTTGTTACCTACCAAAGACTCCACCCCTTTTTTAAAATAAAAACAAACGAGCATAAGTTATCCTTTGTTTTCCCAGCTTCCGCCTATAGCCAAAGGCAGGTATTATTTCCAAAGCAACAAGGTTTAAAGTGAAAATTAACATATTAGCCTTTTCCAAAAGCATAACTTTTCTGCAAAAAACGCCATACACCTGCAACTTAAAATTTTCTTAATGCTTTCTACCAAGCACACTATTCTGGAACTTTCTTGTTCCTATACTTCTAATACTATTTACCCTATTTCTTGGAACTTTCTTGTTCCTATTAACCTTTCTCTACACACCATTACAAGATTATTTATACAGAACATATATTTTAAAAACAGACTAATACATCAAAATGCACAGTAAAATAAATTTGCAATTGAGAACATCAACTATGGAAAACTGTAAAGCACATTTAAATCTGCAAGAACATGACTTAAATTAAGAAATACACCTGAAACAAAGTTAGGTGAAGGCGGTTTGAAATAAAATTTCTCAGTTGGGCTTCACTGTTATTCCTCCCCTTTTTAAAACTTTTTATATCAGTGCCCAATTTTATCCCATCACCAACACCAATTGTCTAGAAGTGTAAAATATGTGGGCTTCCCATTTTATCTTTTCACCTAAAACCATTTGTCCAGAGACTGGGCTTCTCGCATGTGGCTTCACTTCTATGGAGTTCCAGGTCCCTGCAGGCAGGTCTGGCAGAGCTTTCATGCCGTCTCTGGCCTGATCAGGGTGCTTCTCATCCACTTCTCTGCTGCAGGACCAGCGTTCTCCGCTGATTGAAGCTGCCTCTTCTCCCCTCCTGGTGGCACTTTGGAAGCAGGTTCCATTGCCGCAGCTGCTGCAAGTTACATCTGGATGTCCAGAGTTCAAAGTGATCCAAGCTTAGAGTCTGAAATTTCCAAAGTTGAAGTCTATTTTTCAGGCTGATTTTCATGGTTCAGAAAATCAGTCCATTTGGAGAAGCTTTTGCTTCCTGATTTTTTTTTCCAACTAGAGCTCTGTATCAATCTCTGGGGAGGCTGATCTTTGGATAAAGGATTTTTTGCAACAAAGTTTCAGTCCTGGGCCTCGGGATGGGGTGATCCAAGTTTTCACCTCCCCTATTTCATTGGCCATTCTGCCCCCAGAAGGGGTCTCGGCCATCTTTGAAAATGGCTCCATGTGGTGGTCCAAAGTTGTGGGCTCATTCCAGCTGAAAAGAGCTAAAATGAAAAAGAACAGAAATCTCACCATGATTGCTGTCCTTTTGGGTCCAGAGTCACATCTATGTTCAGGGTGCCATGTGTAGTATTAAATAATAGAGAGCCCTTTGGATGAACTTGGATGGTGGTGAATGGTGATGGAGTCCAATCTTCTCTGGCATAAGACCATGTGTATCCAACTCCTCTCCAGCTGGTGGTTCCCAACTTCTGGATAGTGATGGGTAGAGAACTCATAGGCAGACTTCAAGAAATATTAGTTTTATTCAAGGAAAAACTTACTTGGAATTTTTCATCATGTACGCCACAGATCTATCATCTCTGCAGCTTGTAGTTGATTCCTTGATACATGTTTCTGGTTTTGGACACCCTGTGTTTAGGTTAGAAGTTTTTCTTTACTTTTCCCTGTGATGCACTTATGCAAACAGCAACTCTTTTCTTATTGCTTAGTTGTTCTTTTTATAATTATAGAAAATATTGGGGCCTGGAGATAGCATGGAACATGGAGATAGTGTTTGCCTTTCATGCAAAAGGGTCATCGGTTCGAATCCCGGTGCCCCATATGGTCCCCTGTGCCTGCCAGGAGCAATTTCTGAGCATGGAGCCAGGAGTAACTCCTGAACACTGCAGGGTGTGACCCAGAAAAACAAACAAAAACAAACAAAAAAAAGAAAATATTAATTACTTCTGTACATTATTATTGTTTCTTTACTAAAAAGGGGGGAATTGTTGTATATGAAAATATTTCCATAAGATTATTCTTAGCCTGTTGTCCCACCTTGACCTTTCAGATGGGGGCACTGTTGAGAAACAATAAATAGTTTTGGAGCGAGGTTTTCAAGATTTTTTGCCAGAGTTGGCTGGCTGGCTCAAGCTGTGTTTTGGAGCTAGCAGCAGGCTGACAAAGGACTCTCTTCACCCAACCTTTTAACCCTTAATCCTCCTGTCTGTGTGGATTATTTGCATGAATAAATATTACCAAGATCTCCCCTCAAAAGGGGACAAGAGGATGGGAATCAATTTCTCATCTGGGAGCTCTTTGCGGATATTCAAACAATCGACAAAGGAGCAAAAGGGACCCAACAAATGGGGCAACAATTGGGGATTCTCATGATCATGATTTTTTTCACAACTAGAATTGTGATATGGGGGCTAGAGTGATAGTAGAGTGGATAGAATGTTTAAGTTTCTTGCACACTTAAACAATTACAGCAAAGATAAATAAATTTTGGTGGAATCCTGGATATAACAGAAACTTTTAGAATGTTAATAGCATTAAGTATATCTGTACCCAAAAGCATTTTCTCTAACATTGCTTTGCTTCATATAGATTTGGAAATGCCATTTCTGGGGATGGCAATGTTTTCAGGCTAAATTCTTGTAGATCCTTTACCCGAGCTCCAGAATAGTTTCAGTACATTTTTAATCAAATTATTTTTGTAACATTTATTTAACTTAGCACTGATTAATGTTTGATTCATTTAAACTACTGAGCAATGCTCATTACACATCTCTCATATGTCTAAAAAGTGACTGCAAATTAAGAGTTTTTCCCATAATTTTAGCAATTGTGTTCCTGTACTGAACAAAAATTCTTTTGAGTGAGCTGTGCATTATTTTGAAGTTCTGAGGTATACTTAGACGTCCTCACTGCAGTCTTTTTCTCAATAATTTCTTTGCCTTAGTTCAGTGATTTCACAGAATTGTTAGTTTGGTTCTTTGCCAAACTTCTTCTTGGATGAAAAATTGTTTTTGTTTACTCATGGGAAAACAAGCTAACCATTGGAGTTACTGTATCAGTGTAAATTATCGAAATGCTAGCAGTTAATCTAACATTTCTTGATTATCTCCTGATACATGCCTATATAGTTAGTTACCTTAGTAACACTAATAATAACAATCTTCTGCAATGTATTACTTCCCTTTTCAAACAGTTTGAGCCATTGTCTTAGAGAACTGGACAGAATATATTATGCCATGTGGCCTAATCTGAAATATGGAATTTAGAGTACAAAAATTTTAACAATCTTTTCAACCCTGAGAATTGGAGCCTAGAGGTAGATAAAGCAACTTTCTTGTTTTAAAGTTATTTTATCTCAAGAAAAAAATCAATGGAATTATTTGATAATTATTTCCAGGGTCATAAAGCTTGACTTTTCCTTTAGTGGCAATTATGCGGGATAGGAAAGAGTATAATTGTCAAAAATCTATGGTTCTCATGGCTAAGGATAATGGTGCTCCGATCCTACCTCAAAGACATTTGCAATTCTACAGAGAAGCTGCTAGTCTTTGTGATAGTGTATAGAGATTTGGGATTCTGCTGAACATAATACTATGCAGGAAACAGTACATTTTCCACTCACAGTCACATGTGACTGAGTAAGACTGAAACCTGACATAGTTAAATTAAGTTGTAAGAAACTGTTCCTGACCTGATAAGACTCTAAACCACATGAAAGGAGTTTTCCTAGTATTAGAAATCCAGAAAATAGATTAGAAAGTGGTCCTTATTGTCATTCTATTGCCAGCAGTAGCCAACAGAATGAAATAATTACAAATTAGCAGAAATCTTTATTCTTGTGCAAAAGTTTCTAAAAAAATTATCAACTCCTTGGTAAGACTTGAGGGAAAACAGATTTAACAGACTTTGGACTTTCTGAGTTGAATACTTTTTCCTTTTATTCTTGGAACTGGTCTGATAATGGGTCAATGTTCTCTTTATTCTGATTTTAAGATCTTAAACATAACAATTTGCAATTAAAAACATATGTCATTTAGGTTAATAATGACAATCATTATTAGATCTGAGATATGTTCTATCTTCCCATTATAATTTCAATTGTAGACTCCATAATAACTAAATTTTATTTGGAAAAGGTTTATATTGAGTTTACATAACACAGCTCAGAAGAAAGTCAAAAGAGAAAACTACAAATAGATGTTTAAAAGCTTTCCAATTCAGTGCAAACAGTAATTCATAGTCAGGTAAAACCTTAAAATTCCAGAAATATTTGAAGGCTTTATTTAAGGTTTACCAATTATGTTAACTTCTTTTTTGGTATCTTACTTAATTACTTTAAAAGATTATTAAAATGACGATTTTTTTACTGAGATTTTGCCAGTGTATGTAGCTTATTCTACTAGCATTTAAATATTTTCTGCCTTTGGATGATAGTGTCTTTACTATTTAGAATTAAAGGAGGAATTTAGCAAATAACAGTCCCTTACTATTTATTTTCTTGTATTTAAAGGGGTAAAGAAATACCTTTCTCATGATATTTGTTACAATTAAATTATAATTAAACCAGTGATTATCAAAGCACTCTCCATAGGTTAGCAACAATATGATCATCTGGGAATTTATTACAAATTCAATTTTCTAGGCTCACTAAAGCAGAAGCTCTATGGGTTGTTCTGATTCTAAGGTTTGAGAATCACTGAGCTGAATCAGGTAAATAAATACTGAGTGCATAACAAGCATCCAACAAATATTAGTTCTAACTATCATCAAATTTCTGTAAGATTCTCCTTCACAGTATTTGCTATTCATCCATCTAATTTATTTGAGAGCATTCATTTCTGAAACATGCTTTACTCGCATATACTCCTTGCTTTTATTCAGGCATGAAATGAATCATACAACAATGTTCTTCCTCTTCTGTCTTCCGTCTGGATGTCATTTTCATGCTGAGCTTACCTAAGGCACCTCATCATTTCACTGTGACTTCCATGAACATTTTTTTGCCATGGAATAGGTTTGTTTGCTTTCCCCATGATGTATGGTTATGTGAGAAAGGAACTGTGCCTTGATCTCAGAAAATGTTTAACATTTTTTCATTATGAAATAATCCCCTCCTTCATTATTCACTCCATTACACAAATTCAGGAGAGTCATTTGTATCATATTCTATATAATTTTGCAAATGTATCATCCTAAAGTTATTTTTATACAATTAAGAGGAAAGATGATGACCTAAGAGCTCTAATTGCAGGACTTTTGGTGAACGAGGGCCTTATTAGTATTATTCAAAGTGCTGACTTTGCTCATCAAGTAGAGCTAAAAAAATCTCCTTTGAATTTGAGCACCATGTAAAAGGTGCAAAAAGAATGTCATAGAAAGACTTCTGGTATAGAAAACCTGGTATGAGAGGTTCTACTACCAATGGGATTTCTACTTATGTTCACAGATCAATTAAAGTGGCAGAAAAATGAATTGCAAACTTTCTGGAGAATATAATATAGGAAAGAATAGAGGAGGAAATAATTTTACATAGAGAAATCTAACAAGCATTATGTCAGTCAGGTTATCATGATATTATAAATAATCTTAAAATTTTCTTGATAGCATGAGGAATTTGAAATAACATAATGAAAACAGGTTTTTCTCTATAGTTTGTATCCATAATACTCATAGTTTTAGTCTAACCATGGGGGAAAAAAGGCCAGAAAGTTCAAATAGAGAGATAAATATTCTGCAAAAGCCCTGATCAGTATTTTTCAAACTGTTCAAACTATTGAGCAAAAGATAGACATTGTCACCCAAAGTCTACTCTATCCTCATGGTGCCATATTCACTATTCCCCACACTTGAACTCACCAGAAGCTGTGACTTCAAGTCTGAAATTTGGTTGTTGTGGTGGTGGTAGTGGTGGTGGCAGTGGTTGTTTTTAGGGCAAGAAAAGCTAATCCTAAATTACACCTGGGTTCTCTGGATCCATTGTCTATTCTTGCAGAAAAGACTTTCATGAGGAAGATTAATATTGAAGTAAAGTATCATTATTCACGGGCCAGAGCAATAGTATAGTGTGTAGAGCACTTGCCTTGTAAGCAGCCACCCCTGATTTGATTATTTTTAGCATCCCATATAGTCCCTTATGTACCATTAGGAGTGATTCCTGAGCTCAAAGCCTGGAGTAACCCCTGAAAAAAAAACAAAAGAAGATATTTTATTCAGAAAATCTAAAGAAAGAAACAAAGAAAGGGGAGATTATTCAGAGAACATGAACTTCTTCAGGGGGCAGCAAGTCATTAATGCACATCCCAAGTTGAGTATTGAAATTTGGGCAAGCCTCAAGTTGAGGAACATATTTTGCTTGCTTTTGCAAAGATAGTTTCATAGGATCTTCCCAAACTGCTATAACATAGTGATTTCTATGTAGATGACTTTCTTGCCATGGTATTATCTGGGAAAGAGCTTAGAACTTTTAGGGGTCTTCTCTAATATTTCTATTAGAGCCTTTTGATTTTGTTTGATATTTCTCATCCTTTAAAGAGGATCAGCCTTCCTTGAACCTTCATATCTGCCTCTTTTCTTGGGGGGGGGGTCATTGTCTGTTTCTTAAATATAATTTTTAAAATAATTTTTATTGTGACCAATTTGAATTGCAAGTCTTTCACAGTTATATTTAAAGTACATAGTGACAGTGAAATAGAGCCATTCCCTGTGTCTGCATCTTAATAGGTTTCTGGTATCCATGCTTTTAAGGTGGTACCTGAGGACTTATATACATGCCTGTCTGCCAACCTGCAGCATATTCACCCAATTCTGAGCATTGCTCTACCCAAGGTTTTGAACATTATTCATAAAGCATCTATAAATTACTTAAAATTATTTGTGAATCTAGGCCTTTATTTTATATGGTATAACCTAAAGCTGGGATTTCTGAATATTAGAATAGGCATATGCTTAGATTTCATTAAATATTACCAAATAGTTTTCCACAGTGATTACATTATTAACATTAATTCCATCAATGCTATGATTCCATTGCATTGATCATCACAGACACGTTATTGTTAGAATTTCAATTTTCACTCATTTAATCTGAAAATATAGAGCTAACTTGATTCATTCCTTTCCAATGGTTAAACCTTTATTTGATTCCAGGGCATATCAATTGGTCCCTGAATTTTCTTAGAAGTGACCCCTGAGCATAGTCAGAGTACAGCAACAACAACAAACTAAAATAGTAACTGCTCAGTCATTCTGGGAACTGGGATATGGTCTAATACATAAAAGGGCTTCCTTGCAAGCCCCAGCCACAAGTTTGAAGTTTGGTTCCAGTTTTATTCATCAAGTACAATCCTGACAGTTGTGTGATTTTCAGTTCCTGTGCTAACATCAGTGATTTCTAGCATCACTGAAATAGATGTACAACATACAACCTAAATGTTCAAGTGTGTCAGCATTACACTGTAGTCCTCTGGAGTTCTCTGCATTGTAGTCTTCTGATGAAAACATATGTGAGCATCACAACAAAAGTTTATGAATCTCTGTGAGTGAGACCAAAATGTACTGGATTGCCATGATTGCATAAGTGTAGCAATGTTGAGTGTGTGAACTCTACGCACATGTTCCACAACCAAGTTGAAGATCAGCCTTCATCTTTGCAACAGTATCAATAGAGAAAAGCAAAGGTCATTGTATACATATTTATCAATCTTTGTAATATGGTAACTTATTTATGGTTCATTTGCATTTTCCATGTGATTACAATAAGTTAGCACTTCAATGATTTGTTTGTCATTTGAATGCTATTTGAAATTGAAGAACCAGTTTCAAAAGACTGTTTGGTAATTGTGTGTTTGGTAATTCATGTGTTTTGCAAAACATCCTCTTCTAGTCTATAGTTTACATTTCATTTTTAATAATCATTTTGATTCACATAAATTTAACACCTATGTAAGGTACATTTTCATAATTAGGGCATTTATAATATTTTTATTGTCAAAAGATCATTCCATTTTCCTTCTACTTAAACGATATCATTGGAAGATCCTTCTTTTTGTTTATTCATTCTTTCCCCATATCTTCTTGCTTTTCCTTTCACTTTATTCCTTCTTAATTCTTTTCTTTTTCTTCTTTATAATAGTTTCTAAAACAAAATCAACACAAAGGATGACTTTCATTTTAGTTTAGCTTGGGGCCACATCTAGAAATGCTCAAAGCTTACTCCTGCCTCTATACTGAAGAGTCATTTCCTATGTAATGTCAGGTATCAAGTCTAGGTCTGCCTTTTGCTAAACAAACACATTAAACATTGTATTATCTCTCTGGCCCTTTTATTTTATTTGGGTCCTATAATATACAGTATTGCTGGTAGCAATATTTCAGACTTACAATATGGTTATACCACACAGGCCATTAGACTATGAACTTGTCTCCAGCACAGTCTCTGGGTTCCTTCCTTAAGTTCACTTGGCAAAAGCAGTTCTATAGACAAGTTCCTAGATTCTGTTATCATTAATAATGTGAGAACCGTATTTAAATAAGGAGAAAAAGCTCCTTCCTGTCCTCCACTCTCCTAAAAACATCTCCTTGGCTGCAAACCTCTACTTCATAGCACCCTCTATGCCTTCATATAAAGTGACTGATGATTAGCAGTCTGGCCCAGGTCAGGGAAGCGTGCTTTACCATCCCACATCTATTGCTCTAACCTTGCCCAGTCCAACAGCAAGTTCCACTAGAAAATAAGTATCTGCTGCACCATGCAGTCAACCCAGGCTTCATCCTGAAAGTGAGCCCAAACAGCACTATGTGGGATAGGGTAGGAAAGAAGGAGATCAGATTCTGTTGGGGACTGGTTAAATCTACTTTTTTTTTCATCAGCTTCAGGAAGAGAGATGGGAGGTAAACAAATTTCTCGTGTTTGATCAGTGTGCTGAGATAAGGGCTGCTCTCACAGAAGGAAGGGTGAGGATATGATCTTTATTTTGTATGACCTGTGCAGGCTTCAAGTTCAGCTTAAGTTACAATCCGCATTACTAACCATGCAACAAAGAGTGACAAAAGATAAAACCATTGCTCTAAGAATGCTGGGAAAATATACTTCAGGATGAAAGATTGAGAGCTAGCTGTGATAATCATATTACACCAATACACTGTTCAACTTCAGCACCTTAATTTAAAACCTGAACAGTGCTGCACAATGATCCATCATTTACATGTCTTTTACCTTTCTCTGGTTGTTCCTAGTTCTCTCTGTCCACGTCTGTTCTGTCAATATACAGTAGCATCTTTAAAGTTTGGCTATTATATGCATCCTCTATGTCTGACATAGTGTTTTGCAGGGTTTTTTTTAACTGCTTAAGTTTCTGATCACCTAGAGAACAATAAAGAAAACTCTGGTCACCTAAAATTGAAGAGAGTTTACATGCAAGAATGTCTTACTATTGTCAGAACAAGGACCTGTTAGAAAATGCCTCCTTTCCAGAGAGCACACATGTAGGTAGTATGGAAAGAAAGACTTGATCTAACTCCAAACCTTTTGGAACAGTGTGAGTAGAAGATTCCTTTGAAAAATTCTCTATATCTATCTCAGATTGTGCCTAAATTACAGTGTCTGCCTTGGAAATATAGTCATCAAAATGTGAGTTCACTGAACTCTAACGAATGTTTCTATTTTGATTTTGAAGGTAATTCACATGCTCTGATTTTAATCTACAAGGCTCTATTGTCTAAGTAAAATACCCGAGAGATATCTGCTTTCTTTTGTAATACTGTGTTCTACTCCGGCTTGCAATGTAAACATTGTAATGCAATGTTTTCTAAATTTAGAAAACATAAAATTTGGTCTTGAAGAAGATAGCATTCTATTGATAGTCATTTATTAGGTCACATTCAATTCAGCAAACATCTGACCTATGTCTGGTTTGTCATTTTGAATCATAGAAAATAGGCCTACATAAACTTGTGAGATTTTTACATAAAACTGAGAAGTATAAATAAGTTTAGAGACTAATACCAAAGTATTTACAAAGGAAAAATAGAGACAATATTTGACAAAGTAAGGCATAGCTGAGCCTACCTTTGAAAAGGAAGATCGAGAGAATCATATTAAAGCAAGAGAAAATTTCTAACAGAAATTTATTTATTCATTAATTTTTCATTTGTAGTCCACTGTGCCACAAGTCACATAAAATTGTAAGAATGGCCATCTACCTTTATTGATCCAGTTCCCAAGAATAACCCCAAGGACAGTAGAGGCTCTGAGAAAAAGTATGTCATATATCATATAACATTTGTAATATTTTTGCAAAGTTTTTATAATATTTCCCAAGATCTTTTACTAGGAATTAAAAGTTATTCTAGGAAATACATACCTGTTATATAAAGTAGATATTATATGTAATGTAGTTGCATCTTGGTGAAAATTTGCATCAAAACATTTGTCTCAACAGTATTTTAAGGACTATCTATTTTAAGTGAAATACTTCACTGACTCCACTAAAACAAATCAGAAGGTAAAAGCAAATTCAGCCACTGAATTAAACAATATACATTTTTTTCTTAATTCACAGGTAAAACTAATTCATGTTTTGTGACTGTAAGAAATTACACAATGTGGAAACCAACACTTAGCTGTAGATGTAAAACAACTTTGGTTAGAGACAAAATAAGAAATTTGATCTGATTTACTCACTCTAGATATTTACATCATGGACTAGTAAAGGAATTTTATTTCTGCAATGTGTTTCTCCAAAGACTCCAGTTGAACTGCTCAAAGGAGTATTTGTTAACAGAAGTAAGTTGATACAGTTGAGAGGGTTCAGAGAAAGGCACCAAAATGATCAAAGGAATGACTTTTGCACAGAGATCAAAGAACTGGCATTGTGTAAATTGACTGAGTAATGGCGGAGAGGGATACCTAGATATTCAATAGGAGTCTACAAATATTTGAAAGGTGTTAACACTTACAGAGTACAAGTTCTTATTTTGCTTGCTTGGAGGTGACATAATGTGAAACAGTAAAGTAAAAGTAAAGAAAGAACAACATACTGAGGAAGTTAGGATATGTTTTCAACTGATAACATTTTTTTTTCAAAGGTGGAGATAGTAAGGGGCTTGCCTTTCATGAGACTGACCCAGATTCAATTCCAAGCATTCTATATGGTCTCCAGAGCCCATCAGGAGTAATTTCTGTGTGCACTGCAAAGAATAACTCTGAGCACCACCTGGTGTGGCTCCAAAACAAAAATCAACCAAACGAACAAAAATAAATTCCAATTAGTGGTTTCACAAAACCAAGATGCTCATAACAGAAACTCCACATGTTTGTAAATTACAATCCTGTTGGTCTCTACCCATTATTTAATATTAATGCTCTTGTTCATCTGCTAGCCCAGATTCTTTCATATGGGTCTCCTTAAGTAAACTCCATCTCTTGTTTTTTCAGAACATTTTTCCAGAACATAATGAATATGTCATGTTGTGGGGACCTGGGTTTTGAACAAGGAGAAACAGCATTTTGTAAAGGCCACATGGCAGGCTTCATACAATTTGAGCAGGGAGAAATGCCATTTTTTTTCAGAAGAAAAAAAATCTTATTTTTTAAAAGAATAAGGCTGTAAACCAGTCCTACTATAGGAACACCCTCTTTCCCCCTAGTGACCTCATTTATTTATTTATTTATTTTATTATCCAATATTTTTCTTTTTTTAATATCTTTATTTGAACACCGTGATTACAAACATGATTATGATTGGGTTCCAGTCATGTAAAGAACACTTCCCTTCACCAGTTCAACATTCCCATCACCAATGTCCCAAATTTCCTTCCTCCTCACCCACCCTGGCCTGTACTCTAGACAGACTTTCTACCTCCCTCATTCATTCACATTGTTATGATAGTTCTCAATGTAGTTATTTCTCTAACTTCATTCATCACTCTTTGTGTTGAGCTTCATGTAGTAAGCTTCCAGCCCTCTTCTTTTGTCTCTGAAAATTATTGCAAGAATGTCTTTTATTTTTCTTAAAACCCATAGATGAGTGAGACTATTCTGTGTCTATCTCTCCTTCTGACTTATTTCACTCAGCATAATAGAATTCCATGTACATTCATGTATAGGAAAATTTCATGACTTTATCTCTCCTGACGGCTGCATAATATTCCATTTTATATATTTACCACAGAGAAATACCATTTTGTAAGTATGACAAGTGTAAGCTACATACTAGGTCTCCACAAACCTATTTCCATTAACACCACCCCAAGCTACCTGGCCATACCAAGTAGCATATCAGGGAAAGACAAGGGAGCAGTGGGAAGGTACATCTAGACAATAGCCAATCATTTTAAAGGTCATCAAAAAGCTGGAACCTCCTTATATCCCTTCTTCATGAATTGGGTGGGGCTCATCTCCTTTGGGAGATAGCCCTGATTGGTCAGTGTGGAAACTTTTTGGCAGATGAATTAAAGTAATAAAGTTTATTCCAGTTGTGTGGTCTCCTCTGAGTCTGGACACTGTTAGGCATATACAAATGAGCAGCATCTGAAAACTTGTCATTCTTACTATCTGTATTCCATGTAACATTTTTATAGATCAAAACTACATAGTTTATCTTCAAATATTTTTTATTTTAAGCAAGAAGTTTAAACAACAGTCCTATGAAAACACTGGCGATTGCCACTCTCATACATTTACTTCTGTATTTTTAACACTTATCTTTTAAGAAAGAAACAAAACCAGCTTACCAAATATAAAAAAAATAACTGTAGTAAAATGCCTGTCTCGAATACAGGCAAGGAATGGAAAGGAGGGAACGGGGCATTAGTGGTAAGAATGTTGCACTGGTGAAGGGGGGTGTTCTGTTTATGACTGAAACCCAACTACATTCATGTTTGTAATCATGCTATTTATTTATTTATTTATTTATTTGTTTTTTGGGTCACATCTGGCAGTGCTCAGGGGTTACTCCTGGCTCCATGCTCAGAAATTGCTCCTGGCAGGCACAGGGGACCATATGGGGTACCGGGATTCGAACCGATGACCTTTTGCATCAAAGGCAAACGCCTTACTCCCATGCTATCTCCCTATCTCCCAGGCCCCAATCATGCTGTTTAAATAAAGGATTTATATTAAAAAATTAAACAAGATCTTGACTTAGGGGGAAATCTGAGGTAGTCATACCTATTATAAGAGCTGTGTGATTTATACAAAATTAACAAGCCTTATGACTGAAAAAACAAACTCAGATCTGCATCACAGAAAGCCCTTATTCTATTATAAGATAATCTTTTCTCTCAAATAATGCAATGCTCTCTTTCAGTGTTACATATTCAATTTAGTTTTTATTAAAGTTTGATAAACAAATTTTGGATTCTTTTTCTTGGTCAGATTTCCAAATTCCCATGCTTTTATTATTACTTAATGTAGATTGACTTAAAATCATAAATTAGATTGATCATTATTGCTCTTATTCTTTATGGCATGATAGCCTTAAAGTTAGATCTCATTAAAGAGTTCAGTTCCATCTATTATAGTTCTTACAGTGATATAGATACTTGATCTGAGAGGAAAGGTACATGGAAATGACCTGCTCTACTGAGGATAATCTCAATCTAACCAGGTACATACAGCTATGAACAGCCAGTCAAGAGACTAGAGACATTTTCTACATAGCCTGGAATAGTCTTGCCAAATGAAATATTTTGCTCAAATTGAGACTATAGTTATTCTTTATGCCTAAAATGTTCATAAGTAACATGAAAACTGTGGTGTATGAGCTGCAAATAATGTACAAAATGGTATATTTCACCCCCTGAACTCACACTTCATAAATTGCCTCTTTGGCTCTCAATATTGAGACAGACTCAAGGGATAGAAAGATGAATGCAATATGTTTCCTGCCCTCAAAGAGCTCAAGGTTGAATGCACAAAGTGAAAACAGAACCTAGTTTATAAGATTGTGATCAGTGCTATGACAATCTGTTCTAAGGGCAAGAAAAATTGCATAGGTCCTAGCTGGGTTCAGAAAAGATTCCTTAAAGAGGAGTCCTTTTATAGTGGTTAAACGTCTTTTCTATTCTATTGCTTTCTCTATAGTCACAAATATTCACATGGAGTATTTTTCAAATTAAACTAATTAATTGGTTTACAATTTGTTTACAATATATAACATTTCTGAAATACAGCTTCACACCTCTATATATACATCTTATTTACCCAATAACAAATTTCTAGTGTCATCATGTAACTAAAACGATGGTCTCATCCTTTTCCCCCTTCTCTCTGGTAACCACCATATTTTGCACAGAATCTAAGTTATTTTTGTTGTGTTTGCCACTAATTTATATTCTACATACAAGTGAAAGCTATATCATATATAACACATAATATATACATAATATATATTATAATTATTATATTCACATGGAAGTGTTTCACTTCCTGAGTCATTACTTTAGTATAAACACCTCATGTTCCATCCACATTTTTCTAAGGTACATACAACTACAAAAATTTTAATAGCAGCGTAATAGTCCAGCAAGTATACATCACAAATTCTCAGTGATAAGTTCAATAAAACATCAAAAATAAATCAAATAGTTGAACGAATAATATGAAAAGTTGATGGAACAGTATTGAAAAGAATTACTATCCAGGAGATAAGTGAGAGAAGTGGAATAATTATTGATTGAGAAAAATTATAGCCAATATTCCCCAGTTACTCTCAAATTTTAGAAAAGAGATATGAACCTAGGTTCAGGAAATTCAGAGTTACAGTCAAAATAAACCAAAGTAGGGGTGGGGATTGTAGCACATTAGTATAGAACTGACCATATATATGTGAGGTCCTAATTTTGATCCCTGGCACTGCCAAACCAAAAAAGAAAAATAAGGGAGTAAATCTAAGCAGATCTAGGACACAATGTAATTACAAAATGGGGGGAAATTAGTATATAGAAACCTTTAAGAAAGGCAACAATAAAGTAAAGCCTCACTTATAAGGGAACTCTAATAAAACTAATGTGGCTCTATAAACTTAAATAGAAGGGAACTCTTGTGTTGAGATTTTTCTAACAGAGAATAAGACCTCCAATTAAATGCTATATCAAGTTATGTTATCAGTCAAATACAAAGGAGCAGTAGGATACTTTTCCCTCCAAAAAAACCACACACACAATTAAGAAAATCCAGGGTCACTAAGCCAGCTTTGTGAGCAGTATAAATGTTTTCCTATTCAAGAAAGCAAAGAAACCATACTTCCAAATAGTAAGTCACTAGTAACCAAACAGTATTGGAAAGGAGGAGAATAAGTATTGGTCTCTCAAAATGAACTTGCAGTTTAATTGATTTAACATTAATAGGAGATATAAGCATTTACCTCCAGGTGTAAATATAATGATAACCTTAAGTAAAATATATTTTAAATAGCACAAACAAGAAGAGGTAAATAAAACTGGCTCATTAAACAATAGGCAGATATCAATGTACAGGGAAAGGAAATAACAGGGGCCTGGAGATACAGTACAGCAGGGAAGGTGTATCCTTGCTCATAGCGGACCCTAAGTCAATTCCTAGGACCCTGTATGGTTCAATAAAATTAGAACTCAGTGAAACCAAGAACTTTTTCTGTTTTATTTTTTAAAATTAAAACATTTCTCTTCTGTCCTTTTTCTCCTCCTCCTTCCTTTTCATTTCAATTATCATTGATAGTATTTTCATATTACAGTGTTGGGTTGGCTTTGATGTGTTTTATAGGGGTACTCACCCAGCTGCACTCAGGGGTTACATCTGGCAGACTTGAGGGTCCATATAGTATGCCCACGATCAAACCTGGGTCAGCCACCTGCAAGGCAAATGCCCTACCCACTGCTCTATTGCTCCAGCACACCATGTACACATATATGTGTATATATAATATATATCCCACAGATGATTGTCATTATCCTGTGTTCCTCTCCCTCTGCCTCATTTCACTCAGCATAATGTACTCTCCAAGTCTACCCACATATAAGCAAATTTCATGACTTGATTTTCCCTAAGAATTGCAGTTTCCATGGTATAGATTAGTGTTTTTCAACCACTATGCCACAGCACACTAGTGTGCCATGAGGTATTGTTTGGTGTGCCATGGTAAAATTCCAATTTTATCCATAACATGTGGCTTTGGCTCACCAATAGATTCTAATGATTGGTCTACAGAAGGAGACATCACAGTAGATCTCCGATATATCTGGACTCTCGAGGACTTTCAAGGACAACACAGAAGAGCACTGACTGATGGATCTGGATGGAGACATGTGCAGAGGAATGCTGATGGTGATGGACAGTGACTATCTAGAGGAGACATGCTTAGTAAGTACTTAAGTAAGAGAGGAGGAGATACTGCAGTGATCAACAAATTTTTGAAAAGTAAAGAACTGGACTCTGAACAAATTTGGAGCCAGATGAGAGCCCAAGTATGAGTGGGCACAAAAGAAAGCAAAGATGGTTATCTCAAGCAAATTCTCTGGCACAAGGCAATATAGGAAAAACTATTTCATTTGGATTTACTTTCATGGGAGATCTAAAGAAACCAACTCCACTGTGCTTGGTGTGTGGTGAAAAGCTGTCTAACAGTGCTATGAACCCAAGTAAAATTAAACTCCATCTCCAAACAAAATACCCTTCGCTTCAAAACAAGAATGTGGACTTTTTGTTCACCTGCATGAAAACATGGTAAAACTGACAACTTTCATGAGAAAAACCACAAAGGTAAATGAAAGCACTCTTAAAGCTAGCTATCAAGTTGCTGAACTTATAGCCAAGTAAAAAAAGTGGCACACTTAGCGGTGAGAAGAGTTCAAATCAAGTGGAAGACGAACAACACAAAGCCTTGACTATCCATTATACCATAAAGAAACCAAAACAATGGAAATAATGGTTTAGAGTGAACAAGTATGTAATCAATCAAAGGCCTATAATAATGTCTTAAGAAATTATACACAGATACAGATAAAGAATATGATTAGAAGCCAGAGACTCCAGCTGCAGTGATTCCTAACAATATGCTTTAATACCTTAATCTTACTAGGTATGAAATGACCTTCCAGCTTCTTTGTCCACAGGGATTCTTGGATACAAAGGGTGGATTCACCTTTTATACCTCAATGCTCAGTCATACTAGATACCATGCTCAGTCTGCATTATGATGAAGTCTTGATAGAGCATTCCAATATAACTTTTTCAATTGTTTTATGCCCTCTATTAGGACCTGAAACATATGATCATTCAGACCACTTAAACAGTCAACTGCGAAACACAGATTTATGTTACAGGACCTAATCAATGAGCATATTTTGGCAAATTAACATTTCCTCTCTCTACTCTCTCTCTCTCTGACTCTTTTCCTTCTTTCCTTCTCCACTTTCTTCTTATTTCTCTTCTTCATCATCACTAATTCAATGTATGTCAAATAAAATACACACTGTTAGTTTCTCTTAAGAAAAGGAAGTTCGGGGGCCGGGCGGTGGCGCTGGAAATAAGGTGCCTACCTTGCCTGCGCTAACCTAGGATGGACCGCGGTTCTATCCCCCGGTTCCCCATATAGTCCCCCGTGCCTGCCAGGAGCGACTTCTGAGCAAATAGCCAGGAGTAACCCCTGAGCGTCACCGGGTGTGGCCCCAAAACAAAAAGACAAAAACAAAAAAAAAAAGAAAAGGAAGTTCAATACATAAGATGCGACTGACAATATTACATAAGGTAGCCAGCCACCTACATAGGTGGGCCTCACTACCACATTGCTAGTACTCGAGACACAAAAACTATGTGTATCCTAAAATGCTCCATCCATTATCTTAACCCTAATGCCCTCATTTAGCAAGGCCAACTCCATGACTGATGAAATGCCTAGAAACTAGAAAAAACATCCCAACTCTGACACACTGGCCAAATCTCTTTTATTTGACATATTTAATTTTATTTTTAAATTTATTTTAACTATATTTAATTGTTTTTCTTTTCTCATCTATCTTATCACCTGTTCTCCCTTCCTCTCTTTCCTAAGTTATACCTAAGCTAATTATTTAACTTAATTCAACCAGTCCTTAAGAGTTCAGACCCATCCTATTAGGTTCAGACTTCTAACAACTTAAGAATAGATCACTAATGTATGTCTTTATGTGGGCATGAGTACATAGACAGAGGACTCTCCTCTGAGTGCCGAACCTAATTGTAAACAATCCATGCCTATAGTGAATATAGCCTCTCCTATATACTATCCCTCTTCACTCCCTCAGAAATCATACTATCCCTGCAACCCCCAACCCCAATCCAATATTCCTCCTTATTGACACTCTTTACACTCAGCACTTTGCTCATTAGGTATCAAGACTGACCTCCTGCCCCAATAGGACATCACCCAGCTCCCAAGGGAAAGAATACCCTCTCGGCCCCACATCTCGCCCCCCCCACCCCAGAATGAAACTACAATCAACACTTCTGCTGACTCATGCTCTGTGGCCCTCCTTCTCACCCCTCTCCTCTATGTGGACTGTTGCTTGATACCAGTTTCAGCTCCAGAAGGACCCCCAGTGCAAGAACTTTACCCAAGCCCTTTCTGCTGGGTAAAGCCCTTTCTGCCCTTTCTCAACTCAACTAATCCAGGAAGAAAATGTGCCCTGGATTCTACCTCCTACAAGAATATCTCAAAAGACACAGTCCTGCAACAGCTCCAGGAACCAAAATCCCTCGGGGACATTCTTAATACAGCACTCACACCAATATGTGCCAGTTTTGATATGACATCCTTACAATGAGGAAATGGCAATAACTTGATCTAAGAGCAAGTTTTCTTATCTCATCACCCATCAGTAAGATGAAATCAGAAGACATGTCATCCTTTGATCTGTGCAAAAACCAGGATCGATGACTACAGAAGACTAGCTGTGAAAATCATGACTGGGCAGAATTTATCATGGGACCAATAAGAAAGACCCTAGCCTAGTTCTTGGCCTATTATCTGTAAACAACCAAGTACTCTAATTTCAGAGGTCTGACTGAGACAACTGAAACTGAACAGAAATTGTAGAAACATAATGAAGGACTCTATCCTAGGCTCGGTGCCAAAACCAAGACCACCAATTATAGAAGACTGATTAAAACAAGTGTTGGAACAGAACTTTTTTTTTGGGGGGGGGGGGGTTTTGGGTCACACCCGGCAGTGCTCAGGGGTTACTCCTGACTCCATGCTCAGAAATTGCTCCTGGCAGGCACGGGGGACCATATGGGGCACCAGGATTCGAACCGATGACCTTTTGCATGAAAGGCAAACGCCTTACCTCCATGCTATCTCCCGGGCCCTGGAACAGAACTTCTAAAACTGTAAAGAAAGACTCTACTCTATGCTCAATCCTAAAATCTGTGTAAATACCAAGATCTCTAGTTACAGAGGCCTGATTTTATCACCCACGACTGAGCAGAATGTTTCCAGACACCACAAAAATACCTAGGGGAGAGTAAAAGAGCATATGCAGAGCCTGTAGTTATTCTAGTTATTCCCATGACAGTACGCATCAAGAGCTGAGAAACCCTGTATTTCTTTTTTTTTTCTTTCTTTCTTTTTTTTTTATTTTTGGGCCACACCCAGTGACGCTCAGGGGTTACTCCTGGCTATTCCCTCAGAAGTCACTCCTGGCAGGCTCGGGGGACCATATGGGGAACCGGGGGATCGAACAGCAGTCCGTCCTAGGTTAGCACAGGCACCTTTATCTCCAGCGCCACCGCCCGGCCCCCAGAGAAATCCTGTATTTCTTAGGCCAAGGGAATTCCTTTTCTAATCTCCCCAATATTGGTGCCTTGCAAAAGAGGGGAGAAAAGGAGACATATTTTTTCTTTTTATTTTTCTTTCTTTCTTTTTTTTTGTTTGTTTTATGTCAGGCTCATGATTATTGTTTAGTTGTTGTCTGTATTGCAGTGGTGTTTTTTAGATTTTTTGTCATTGTAGGTTTTTTTGTTTGTTTTCTTGTTGTCTGTTCTTTTCTTTTTTTAATTTTTATTTTTATTTTATTTTTTGTCTTTTTGTAATGTTTTTCTTCCTTATCCCCTCTACTCTCTTAAATTGATATTTATAACCCTCTAGATAAACCCCTCCAAAATTTCTCATTTGTTTTTTGCTTTGTTTGGTTTTTGTTTTCGTTTTTCTTTCCCTTCAAAAAGAATGCCATAACTTGTATCATCTTGTTCTGCCTCATAAATTGAGGAGAAAAATGGATGATACCAAGACCAAGCAGTTGTATGAACATTGAGTAGAAAAAAAAAAAAGATCAGTCTTAAACACCAAATCCAAAGCTAACAACAACAGAATCGATTATCATTCTACAACAAACTAAACATAGAGGGACTACTTATACTAGCAGCCCTGGGGGCAAAGGAGGGGATATGGGATGCATGCTGAGAACAGGCTTGGAGGGAGAACAACACTGGTGGTGGGAATACCCTAGATTCAATGCCACTATGTACCTAAAATATTACTGGGAAAGATTTGTAACCCACTTTGGTCACAATAAGAATTATTAAGAAAAAAAAGTGGCACACTGTGGCAGAGACATTAATACTTCCCTCCTACAAAGATATTGTAGAGGAGATGCTCGGATCTGAAGCAGCTAAGGAAATAGTCAAAGTCCCTCTCTCAGACAACACACTTTCCAGAGTATTAATGACATGTCTGCAGACACTGAAAGTGTAGTTTTGGAAAAGATCTGTATCAGTGAGAATTTGCATTGCAATTTGACAAGTCTACTGATTTCAGTGGGCATGCTCAACTCTTGGCCAATATGCATTTTGTAGATGGTGATGCAATTAGAGAAAACTTTGTTTGCAAGGCATTGTCAGAAAAAAAATAGAAGAAAATTTTCGGGTCACATCAGAATACTTTGAACAAAGAGGACTTAATTGGGAAAACTGCACAAGTGTCTGCACCGATGAAGATGCAGCCATGTTGGGCACACCAAGGCTTTTTTTTTTTTTTTTTTGTTTTGTTTTGTTTTGTTTTTGTTTTTGGGTCACACCCGGCAGTGCTCAGGGCTTTTTAAGCAGAAAGAAATCCAGATGTGATTGTTATGCATTGTTTTTTATTTTTTATTCCATGAGGCCCTCATAGCCAAGACTTTACCAGCAGACCTAGTTCCTGTGTTGGATAATGTGTGTATGGTAAACTTTGTAAAGTCACGACCTGTGAAAAATTGCATTTTTGCAGCTTTGTGTGGGGAGATGGGAGTGAACCATAAAACCTTGCTGTTTCACACAGAGGTCTGGTGGTTGTTGCATGGCAAGGTCTTGGTTCATGTGTATGAGCTGCAGGAGGAACTTAAAGTGTTCTGACAAAGGAGAGGTCAGATAACGCAAAGCTGCTTGCTAGTGATAAGTGGTATGCAAGGTTGGCATACCTGGAAAATATATTTTTATCATCTGAATGAACACTAATGAACACGAATGCAAGGCAGAAATGAAAAACTGCTTACAAGTAAGATAAAATAAATGAATTTTGTTCAAAGGTGCAATTCTGGCTTCAACACATGAAAAGAAGCAATCTTGAAATGTGCACTCTCACCAAGCAATGACAAGGTATTCACACTGCTGCTCTGTGTGAGATAATAGTTAAACATTTAAAAGCTCTCTAGGAGAAAAGCTTGAAGTTTTTGTTTTGTCTTGTTTTATTGCACATAACTGACCAGTTTTCCAAGCACTGCTTGTTGAAGAAGCTTTCTAAATTTTGCTCCAATTTGTATATTTTCCTTTTTATTAAAGATCAATTTCCTTATACCTACAAATCTATCTCATAATAATCAATTCCATATTACTTATATGCAGGTCTGTTTTTATTCCATTAGCATGCTCTTTTAATTACTGCCACATTGTAGTATAGTTTGAAATTGCGGAAAGTGATGCCTCTCTTAGCTATCCATAGAGGTTTTTTGTTTCATATAAATTTCAGAAGATCTAATTCTTTGAAAAGCATCATGGGTGTCCCTAAAAGAACTTCTTTAAATTTTTACAATACTTTGGTGAGTATTGCCATTTTAATGTTAATCCTCCCAATCTATGAGCAGAGCTGTGTTTCCATTTCCTCTTGTCTTTTATTTTGTAAAAAAGTTTTGTGTGTGTCTTTTGTGGATAGGTCTTTAACCTCTTTACATGGTTTCCCAATTACTTAGGTACAATTGTGAATGTGATTGTTTTTAAAATATCTTTCTTCACTTTCATTAATTGTATTTAGGAAAGTCATAAACATTTCTGTGTTAATTTTGTGTACCCTACCACTTAACTATATGAATCTATTGTTTTGAGATAATTGCATCTGAGTGAATCTTACTTGGTCATGGTATATGGTCTTTAGGTGCACTAAGTCTATTTGCTAGCATTTTGTTGAGGATATTTGCATCTATGTTCACCAAGGATATTGACCTATATTTATATTTTTGTGGCATTTCTGTCTGCTTCTGGTATCAGGCTGATATTAACATCATAGACACTATCTGGGCATGTTTCTGTTTCTTCAGTTTTTAAAAAGAGCTTGAAAAATGAGCATCAGTAGATTCTCTTTATAAGTTGGAAAGAATTAGTGAATTCATCTGAACCTGGGCTTTTGTTTTTGGAAAGAATTTTTTTGGGGGAGGTCACACCTGGCAGTGCTCAGGAGGTACTCCTGGATCCATGCTCAGAAATCGCTTCTGGCAAGCACAGAGGACCATATGGGGTGCCAGGATTTGAACAAATATCCTTCTGCATGAAAGGCAAATGCCTTACCGCCATGCTATCTCTCCGACCCCCTGGGAAGGATTTTTGATTATGATTTTATTTTTCTCAATAGTGATGGGTCCGTTCAAGTATTCCAGATTATCTTGGTTCAACCTTGGGAGATAATAGACATCAAGTATGTATCACTTTCCTCAAGGTTCTCCCATTTTGTGGAATAAATATTCTCAAGGTAATTTCTGAGGATCCTTTGAATTTCTGTCATTTCTGTTGTGATGTTCCTCCTTTCATTTTTAATTCTGTTTATTAGGGCTCTCTCTCTGTTAGTATTGCTAGTGATATGTCAACTTGCATATTTTTTCAGCTCTTATTTTCATTGATTTTTGGATTGATTTTTTGGGATTACAGTTCATTCATTTCTCTTCTAAGTTTTTTTGATATTTTATTTTAACACCTTGATTACATACATGATTGTGTTTGTGTTTCAGACATGTAAAGAACACCATCCATCACCAGGGCAACGTTCCCATCACCATTGTCCCAAATATCTGTCCTCCACATCCACCCCCCGCCTGTACTCTAGACAGGCTCTCCATTTCCCTCACAATTTCTTATTCTTAGGACAGTTCAAAGTGTAGTAATTTCTCTAACTAAACTCATCACTCTTGTGGTGAGCTTCATGAGGTGAGCTGGAACTTCCAGCTCTTTTCTCCTTTGTGTCTGAAAATTATTATTGAAAGAACGTCTTTCATTTTTCTTAAAATCCATAGAAGAGTGATACCATTCTCGGTTTTTCTCTCTCTCTCTGACTTATTTCACTCAGCATGATAGATTCCATGTACATCCATGTGTAGGAAAATTTCATGACTTCATCTCTTCTGACAGCTGCATAATATTCCATTGTGTATATTTACCACAGTTTCTTTAGCCATTCCTCTGTTGAAGGGCATCTTGGTTGTTTCCAGAGTCTTGCTATGGTAAATAGTGCTGCAATGAATATAGGTGTAAGGAAGGGGTTTTTGTATTATATTTTTGTGTTCCTAGGGTATATTCCTAAGAGTGGTATAGCAGGATCATATGGGAGCTTGATTTCCAGTTTCTGGAGGAATCTCCATATCGCTTTCCATAAAGGTTGAACTATACAGCATTCCTACTAGCAGTGGATAAGAGTTCCTTTCTCTCCACATCCCAACCAACACAGTTTGTTCTCGTTCTTCGTGATGTGTGCCATTCTCTGTGGTGTGAGGTGGTACCTCATAGTTGTTTTGATTTGCATCTCCCTGATGATTAGTGATGTGGAACATTTTTTCATGTGTCTATTGGCCATTTGTATTTCTTCTTTGTCAAAGTTTCTGTCCATTTCTTCTCCCCATTTTTTGATGGGATTAGATGTTTTTTTCTTGTAAAGTTCTGTCAGCGCCTTGTATATTTTGGAAATTAGCCCCTTATCTGATGGGTACTGGATGAATAGTTTCTCGCACTCAGTGGTAGGCTCTTGTATCCTGGGCGCTATTTCCTTTGAGGTGCAGAAGCTTCTCCGCTTAATATATTTCCATCTGTTAATATCTGCTTTCACTTGCTTGGAGAGTGCATTTTCCTCCTTGAATATGCTTGTAGTCTCAATGTCCTGCAGTGTTTTGCATACGTGTTGTTCTATGTATTTTATGGTTTCAGGTCTGATAATCAAGGTCTTACATCCATTTGGATTTCATCTTCATACATGATGTTAGCTGGGGGTCTAAGTTCAATTTTTTGCAAGTGGCTAGCCAGTTGTGCCAAGACCACTAGTTGAAGAGGCTTTCTTTCCTCCATTTAGGATTTCTTGCACCTTTATCAAAAAATTAGGTGACTGTATGTCTGTGGAAAACTTTCTGAGTATTCAAGCCTATTCCACTGATCTGAGGGCCTGTCCTTATTCCAAAACCATGCTGTTTTGATAACTATTGCTTTGTAGTAAAGTTTAAAATTGGGGAAAGAAATTCCTCCATGTTCTTTTTCCAAATAATTGCTTTCACTATTCTAGGGTGTTTATTGTTCCAAATGAATTTCAAAATTGCTGATCCACTTCTTTGAAGAATGTCGTGGGGATAATTAGAGGAATCGCATTACATCTGTATAATGCCTTGGATAGTATTGCCATTTTGATGATGTTAATCATGCCAATCCATGAGCAGAGTATATGTTTCCATTTCCTCGTATTCTCTCTTATTTCCTGGAGCAGAGTTTTATAGTTTTCTTTGTATAGGTCCTTCACATTTTTAGTCAAGTTGATTCCAAGATATTTGAGTTTGTGTGGCACTTTTGGTAATGCATTTGTTTTCTTAATGTCCATTTCTTCCTTATTACTATTGGTGTATAGAAAGGCCATTGATTTTTGTGTGTTGATTTTGTAGCATGCCATCTTGTTTCTAGGAGTTTTTTGGTAGAGTCTTTAGGGTTTTCTAAGTAGAGTATCATGTCATCTGCAAAAAGTGAGAGTTTGACTTCTTCCTTTCCTATCTGGATTCCCTTGATATCTTTTTCTTGCGTAATCGCTATAGTGAGTACTTCCAGTGTCATGTTGAATAGGAGTGGTGAGAGAGGACAGCCTTGTCTTGTACCAGAATTTAGAGGGAAGGCTTTTAGTTTTTCTCCATTGAACATAATATTTGCCACTGGCTTGTGGTAGATGGCCTTAACTATATTGAGAAAGGTTCCTTCCATTCCCATCTTGCTGAGAGTTTTGATCAAGAATGGGTGTTGAACCTTATCGAATGCTTTCTGCATCTATTGATATAATCATGTGATTTTTATTTTTCTTGTTGTTGATGTTGTGTATTATGTTGATAGATTTATGGATGTTACACCATCCTTGCATCCTGGGATGAAACCTACTTGATCATAGTGGATGATCTTCTTAATGAGACATTGTATTCTTATTGCCAGAATTTTGTTGAGGATGTTTGTATCTGCATTCATCAGCGATATTGGTTTGCAATTTTCTTTTTTCGTTGCATCTCTGTCTGGTTTAGTTATCAAGGTGATGTTGACTTCATAAAAGGTATTTGCAAGTGTTTCCGTTTTTTCGATTTCATGAAAGAGTCTTGCCAGGATTGGTAGTAGTTCCTCCTGGAAAGTTTGAAAGAATTCATTAGTGAATCCATCTGGGCCTGGCCTTTTGTTTTAGGGCAGACATTTGATTACTGATTTAATTCAATCAATAGTGATGGGGGTGTTTATATATGCTACATCCTCTTCCTTCCACCATGGAAGATTAAGAGTCCAAGAATTTGTCCATTCTTCCAGGTTCTCATTTTTAGTGAAATAGAGTTTCTCAAAGTAGTTTCTGATTACTCTTTGAATCTCTTCCATATCAGTAATGATCACTCCTTTTTCATTCCTAATCCGAGTTATCAAGTTTCTCTCTCTCTCTCTTTCTTTGTTAGTTTTGCCAGTGGTCTATCAATCTTGTTTATTTTTTCAAAGAACCAACTTCTGCTTTTGTTGATCTTTCAGATTGTTTTTTGGGATTCCACTTCATTGATTTCTGCTCTCAGCTTTGTTATTTCCTTCTGCCTCCCTATTTTTGGGTCTTTTGTTGAGCCCTTTTTAGTTCTATAAACTGCATCATTAAGCTACTCAGGTACCCTTCTTCCTTCCTTATGTGTGTTTGCTAAGCTATAAATTTTCCACTCAGTACTGCCTTTGCTGTGTACCATAAGTTATGATAGTTTGTGTCTTCATTATCTTTTGTTTCCAGGAACCTTTTGATTTCCTCTTTGATTTCATCTCGGACCCATTGGTTATTCAGTATGAGGCTGTTTAACTTCCAGGTGTTAAAGTTTTTCTTCTTTGTTCATTTGGAATTCACAAATAATTTCAGAGCCTTGTGGTCAGCAAAGGTAGCCTGCAAAATTTCTATCCTCTTGATATTTTGAAGATATGTTTTATGTGCCAGCATGTAGTCTATCCTGGAGAATGTCCCATGCACATTGGAGAAGAATGTGTATCCAGGTTTCTGGGGATGGAGTGTCCTATATATATCCACTAGGCCTCTTTCTTCCATTTCTCTCCTCAGGTCCAGTATATTCTTTGTGGGTTTCTGTTGCATATGTAATCATTTCTAATCATATCATGATCTGGAATTGTTATGTATAAACATCTCTGACTCTACCCTGATCAGTGATTGGACCCTACCCTAGGTTGTAACCTGGCAGAATTGTTGTATATGTAAACATTTCTTGGGATTAGTATGTTACTGACCCTTCCCTAGGGTGTGACCTGGCATTCTGCCCCTTCCCTAGGGTGGTACCTGATTCTTGGGTATAAAACAAGGATCTGTGGAAGGCATTGGACTTTTTGTTGGAACTGAGCTGAATCATTGGACCTCAGTTCTTTCCACCGAATAAAGTTGATATTTCCACAAGTCTGACTCTCCGTGAGCTGTTTACCCGCCGATTCACCTCAGAACTGCTGGTTACTGGGTGGTAGACGTGTATTCCGAGCTGGAGGGGAGAGACCTCATCCTTCCTACCTCCATCTTCGAACCTCTCCTGAGAACGGATTTCTACAGGTTTCAGTCTGGTTGACCTATCCATCGTTGACAAAGCCGTGTTGAGGTCCCCCACAATTATTGTGTTGTTGTTGGTGTTATTTTTCAACTTTGTCACCAATTGTATTAAGTATTTTGCTGGACCCTCATTCGGCGCATATATGTTTAGAAGCGTGATTTCTTCCTGCTCTACATACCCCTTGATTAATATATAATGTCCATCTTTGTCCCTTACAACCATCCTGAGTAAAAAGTTTGCATTATCTGATATTAGTATAGCCACTCCAGCTTTTTTATGGGTGTTGTTTGCTAGGATAATTTTCCTCCAGCCTTTTATTTTGAGTCTATGTTTGTTCTGACTATTCAGGTACATTTCTTGTAGACAGCAAAAGGTTGGATTGTGTTTTTTGATCCATTTAGCCACTCTGTGTCTCTTAACTGGTGCAGTTAGTCCGTTGACATTGAGAGAAAGTATTGTCCTGGGATTTGATGCCATCTTTATATCGAAATTTGGTGTGTCTTTTGGTTAGTCTTGTCTTAAATTAGGTCTTTCAGTTTTTCTCTTAAGACTGGTTTTGAGTCTGTAAAGTTTCTCAGCTGTTTTTTTGTCTGTGAAACCATGTATTCTTCCGTCAAACTGGAAAGAGATTTTTGCTGGGTACAGTATTCTAGGTCGGTGTTCGGCAACCTGCGGCTCTCGAGCCACATGTGGCTGTTTACACTTTACATTTGGCTCTTCTGGGGCTAAAGGTAAGGTGCCTGCTTTGCCTGTGCTAGCCTAGGACGGACCTAGGTTCGATCCCCCAGTGTCCCATATGGTCCGCCAAGCTAGGCGCAAATTCTGAGCTCATAGTGTAACCCCTGAGCGTCACTGGCTGTGGCCCAAAAACCAAAAAAAAAAAAAAAATTG
>PVKC010006061.1:0-31944 GCA_004027635.1 Crocidura indochinensis | reverse complement strand
CTCAGAAGTCGCTCCTGGCAGGCACGGGGGACCATATGGGAACCGGGGGATCGAACCGTGGTCCGTCCTAGGCTAGCGCAGGCAAGGCAGCAGGCACCTTACCTCCTGCGCCACCTCCCGGCTTCCTTGAATAAATTCTTACAATAAAAAAAAACTTTCTCTGCTGCCTTGCAGATGACCACTTTTATTACTGTTTATACCTGTAAGTAAGATCTGTAAGATATACTATGTATTTCCTACTGTGCATATATGTATCCTAATTATCTCTTATTATAATACATGAGCCATATGTCATCCCCATCTGACCTCATTTTAACTTAATTACTTCCTTCAAGTTTCTATCTCAAAAATATCACATTGTGAGATTATAAAACTTCACCAAATAAACTGAGAGGGGAGACATAAATGGTGTAGCCCACAGTAAAGGTATATCCTAATATCTGCCCAGCAAGTAATGAAAAACACTCCTGTGGGCCAATGCCAAAAATAATTGTTCTCTTTTCTTTTTTTTGGGGGGGGGGGTCGGGTCACACCTGGCAGCACTCAGGAGGTATTCCTGGCTCTATGCTCAGAAATGGCTCCTGGCAGGCTCAGGGGACCATATGGGATGCCAGGATTCAAACCACCGACCTTCTGCATGAGAGGCAAATGCCTTACCTCCACGCTATCTCTCTGGCCCCACCTTCTCTTTTCTTGGTGTCATTTCCAAAACACAATATCCAGTAATATTTCAGAAAATACAAAAGAAGGAAAGATGCTCAGCTAATTATTTCAATGCGATAGAAACGAACCTGAGAGTAGCAAATTGCAAATTACAAAAACTTTCTCCTCAATCTCAGGTAAGTACTCTAAAACCCACTATATTTAACATGTAAACCATTATATGCAAATAAATTGAGTTGTGCTAGACTATTGTTGGTAAAAGAAATTATAATCCCCACTGACTTTTATTATAAAGGGAGACATGTATCTTATGGCCAGAAACATTCTATTACAGCTCAGCACCAGTCATCACTTTTTTGTTGCCTTTGGATCAATTCCATCTACCAACCCTTCAAATAAGCAAATGATAAATAACAGTAACCTATGTGCTCCTGCAGGACATAGAGATTACAGATTTGTTTACTTTCGCAATTAGCCCCCAGAACAGCAGCCCTTCCTGAAATGTGTATTTGGGGCTCTCCAAACCTAATCATTTGCTAATTCATCCTCATTTCTCACTTTGACTCAAAGTTGGCAAATACCTTGTGGTAGTAATTTAGGTATGAGATGGGGGTTCTAGATAGCATTAAGTAGTGAGGAATGAAAGGAGAAGGTGAATGTTTTTAAAGATTTGAATATAGACATTATTATTAATTTTTTTAAATCATTAGCCACTTTGGGGAATTGGTGAAAGTAACAGAAACTCATTTGCTCATAACCATACCATAGGTTTAAGAGTTTAAAGATTTCTTTTTAAAAGGCAATTAGCCTTAGGTTTATATTTTTCTATTTAAAAAATAAAGGTTTGGAGGGGGCAGAGAGATAGCACAGCGGTAAAACATTTATTTGCCTTACATGCAGAAGGACAGCAGTTCGAATCTGGCATCCGATATGGTCCCCCAAGCCTGCTAGGGGCAATTTCTAAGCATGGAGCCAGGAGTAACCACTGAACATTGCCGTAACCCAAAAACAAAAACAAATAAAAAGTTTATAGAGAGGGGCCCTGGAGATAGCATCGAGGTAAGGCGTTTGTCTTTCATGCAAAAGGTCATCGGTTCGAATCCCAGTGCCCCATATGGTCCCCCGTGCCTGCCAGAAGCAATTTCTGAGCATGGAGCCAGGAGTAACCCCTGAGCACTGCCGGATGTGACCCAAAAACCAAAAAAAAAAAAAAGTTTATAGAGAGTTGGAAACAACCCAACTTCTTATTACATTAAGTCAATCTTCACATTAATAAATAAAGAAGATATTGTTTACATAATGTTTAATTCAAAGCAAAGAAACTATTCATCTCAGTTTCTACTATAGCATAAAAGGCCTGACTTCCAGTGACAATAATAACAAAATAATAGCAAGGTCTGCCAAAGGTAAAATACAAAAATAAAAAATTCCCAAGAGATGAAAGAAATATCCAAACCAGACTTAAAAATGGGACAGGTGTTAGAACTATTAAAAAGGAATTTTAGAGGTCAGAGCAATAGCATAGTGGTAGGGCAATTGTCTTGCACACAGCTGACATAGGACAGACCTGGGTTCGATCCCCTGACTTTCCATATAGTCCCCCAAGCCAGGAGCAATTGCTGAGTGTATAGCCAGGAATAACCCCTCAGAATCACTGGGTGTGGACCTCCAAAACAAAACAAAACAAAGGAATTTTAAAATACCTATTATTTTAAAAGATCTAATGGCAAAATGAAAACATGAAAACACATGTGATCAGATAGTTAATGTCAGCAGAGAAATTAATATTATCAGGAAAAAATTCAATAGAAATGTAAGCATTTCAATAGTCCTCAAACACTGCCAGGAAGTATCCCTGAGTAAGGAGTGAGCCCTGAGCATTGTCAGGTATGGTTCCACCAAAAAACCACAAAAGAATTGTACTTTTGTCCCAGAAGAGAATAGTGGAATATTTGCCTAAAAAATATACTCAACAAAGCCACAAAAAAAAAAAAAAATGAAGCTTAATTGGATTTTTAGAATTACATGAACTGGAACAAAAAAGAATAACAGTGGAGAAAAAAATGTTAGAGAACATTCAAGAGCTAGTTTTTATTTGTCCCATCTGTCCTTTGTTTCAGTTAAGGAATATTTTTTAATTTTCCTAAAGATTTTCACTTTCCATGTGTTGTCTAGACAAATTTGGTTTAATTTTATAGGTGGCTTTATCCAAATAAATTACCATTATTGATTTTGACTTTATTTGTAACAGTACCAAGAGTACACTTGGTATAATTTCCAGATATTTTTTGTTTTATAAAGTACGTTTGATAACTCAGAACATGGAAGAGGGTGTTAAATTTTCCATATGTATTTGAGTAGAATTTATATTTTATCGTTTTGGATAAAATATTTTAGAAATCAATATCAGGTCGAACTGATTGATGTGCTTTCAGATGAACTATATCTTATTTTCTGATTAATTTTTTTCAATTTCTGACATAGATGTTGATCGATGACTTCAAGTATAGTTGTAAATCTGCTTACTTTACCTTTTGGATATATTAGTTTTTCTTTATATATATGTATATATATTAGTTTTTCTTTTGAGAACTTTGAATATTTTGTGAAGTGTGAATATTTGTTATGGAAATACACACCCAACATTATTATAACTTCTTTGATAACAATTTCCTTCTCAAAATTTAGGAGAAAATGCATCAAAAATCTGCATAATTTTGGAAAAGAATAGTATTACACAAACAAAAAGTACTAGCTGTGAAATAAAAAATGATGAATGGTATCCTAAATTATTTTAATTTACATTCAAAAGTAACTATTTTGTAAGACTCTGGAGTGGAGAGAAATATTTAAAAAACAGATCTGATAAAGGACTTATATTTAGAATATGAAAGAACTCAGGAAAAAGATTGATGATGTGGCTCAGTGGTAGAGTATGTGCTTTGCATGTGGTTTGAGTTCAATCTCTATAATGACCACTTAAGTGCACCACCAGAAATGACCTCAAGCCCCTAAGTGCTGTGATGTGTGGCCCTATAATAATCTACTTTATTCTCAAAATTCAACAATAAATAAGCGACCCAATTTTCCCTGATTGTCTATTTATTATTATCATTATTGGTTTGGGAGCCACATCTAGTTATCATACTCAGAGGTCCGTATGAAGTGCCAAGGATTGAACCCATATTCATCATAGATAAAGCAAACACTGTACACACCACTATTTCTCTGCACAGCCCTTTCATTTGGTAAATGGGTAAAATAAATGAATATACTCTTCACCAAAGAAGAGTTGCAGAAAACAAATAAACATGTGAAAAGCTAATCATATTGTCATTAGATAAAAGCACAGTAAAATCATAATCAATTGTCTCTAATCTTCTATTGAAATGAAAGTCCAAGTAATATTAGTGTTTATATTATTATGTCACCAGCCATCTGAATATTTACTCAAGTGAATTGAAAACATATTTATGCCAATTGTATGAATAAGTCTAATAACCAGAAAAAAAACATGTCTTTTTATAGGCAAGTGACTAAATAAAATGTTATATGTCATAGAATGGAATGCTACTCAGAAATAATAAATGAACTATTAATCTGTGTGTCAGGGTCAATCAAAATCTCAACAAGAGAGGGTTAGAAACAGGGTTTAATTGAGGGAGAAGCAAACAAGGAGGCCAAAGGCCTTACAGCCAGCCCCCTAAGCTGAAAGAGGGCCAATGTTAGGACCTGTGCAAGGAGTCAGCCAGGAAAAGGACCAGAAAAAAGAAAACAGTAGGAGATGCCGCAAAAGGGGAGCAGGAGCAGAATTCTGGCAGTTTCTCCAGCAATTCGGCAGATCATCCAGGAGTAACAATCTGGAAGTGGGCAGAGGTCCCAGTTCTTCAGTTCCAGCTTAAATTACTCCCAGGCCTACTGCCCTCCAGCTGCAGTTACAAGGGGCAGGCATCTGGCAACAAGATGTCTTCTCTCTTAAGGAAACAGTAGCCTACTTATGTCTGATTAAGGGTCATAAGTGTCTCGGTTTCCTTACATTTCCTCCCATTTCCATAAAGAAAAAAATAAAGGAGGGAATAGGAATAAATAACAATGTCCATATATTGTTCTACAATTCTGATCAAGTTTTAGGTATGCCAAATATGAAATTACTTCAGCTGATTATGTAATCTATTGGAGCAGGGCAGTCAGGAAGTCAATTGTCCTCTGCAAGTCAAAAGAACCAGGTCCTTGAGCCAGGACCCCAATCAAAGAAGCCGATTTAACGGAGTGGTGGACTGGTTTCAAACAGTAGTTCCTTTATTCCTAACTGGAGGGTTTGCCTGCCATTGCCAAGGGATCAGAAAAGAAAAGGAAATTTTGTTTCAGAACAGATCAAAATAGCAACATGTTATAAGAGGCAAAGAACAAAAAGAAAAGCTATTTAAATTCGAAACATCAAGAAACTACTTAGATTAAAAACATTTTTATTTAAAGTGACCCAAGTGCAGGGGGTTGTTAAAACGTATACTAGAAAGCTAAATTTACAATTATCTTCCTTTAAGAAGAGAAAACTAGGGGCCCGGGAGATAGCATGGAGGTAAGGCTTTTGCCTTTCATGCAAAAGGTCATCGGTTCGAAAAGAAGAAGAAGAGAAAACTAATCTTTTAGGAACTGGGTCAAGAGATCTTCTGACAACTTCCTGCTGACAGGGGGAGTTGTGGGGTTGCCAGATTTTCACTTTTTGATATCTACCTAAAAACGATTAGAGAAAGTGACAAAATTGGTTTCTTAATGAGTCAAAACGATAAATAACTATTCTGTTTTCAAGTTGAACTGCTTCAAAACATGAGGATCCTTCACATGGATTCTTAAAAGTGATGAAAAAGCTAAAAGCCATTCTCAGAGATGTCGACTTCTGATGAGGCATAATGAATCCCAGAGTTTCTTTTTTGGACTGTCCTCTGTAGAAATATAAGCATAATCTTTCCTTTGAATGATTAAGTTACCTGCTTATCAATCTTTATCAATTTTCACCCAGATGGATGAATTAATTGTTTTTCTGAGCCTGTACATCAATCAACGTGATAGCAAAAATGACAAATTCATTTTCAAAGTAAAAGAAGTCCAGTACTGTATGTATACATTTAACATTTTTTTCAATTAAATATCTTCTTGCTTTTTTATAGTTTAAGTAACACAGTTACAATAGCATTAATATTTATGGAGTGATGTACAAAGTTATGCACTTTCACCACTCCAAAAGTGTGTACCACTCTTTACTAATCTATATGTCACTTTTAGTCTGTACCTTTACCCTTACCTTAACATCTCTCCTACACTACGGGCCAGGTGACCTTAGTTTTGTAGTCAAAGTACAAGGAGTTTTCATAGTATAATGCTGTCTATTCTTTTGTAGAAAACCATATAAATAGCTTGAAATCAAATTGGTGGTATTCAGGATTGAGAACAGCAAGATTTTGACTACAGAGACTGCATTAGAGGTGGTGATGGAACTATAGTGATCAGTGTAGAACTCAATGTACCAATATGCCACAAAGAATTTCTCTTTATGCCAATGTGGCCCATGGGTAATGCAGGAACCATAGAGAAGGCATGTCGACCCATAGTGCTCAGCCAGGCCAGAATTATTGAGTTTACCTGAGCTTCTATATAGCATAGAAACTTAAGTCCTTCCAGCGATATAAAAACAACTGTCAGGCTACACTTGGGACCTACCCTTGATCTATACTGCAAAAGAACAGTTCCTATTGCCAACACACTTTCAGGCTGCAAAAAGACTCTTCTCTTGGTACGAAAATTCAGTCCTGACCCCCATGTTTCCAGATTCATTATCTATTTTGTAAGAATACAGAAGTCAATTGATGAGTCAAATAATTTTTATTCAAGAATTATGGATATGTGTCAGGGGGTGGGCCAATATTCTCAAGACAGAATGTATATTAATATTATCAAAATGACAATTCTACTCAGATTACTGTCAGTTCAATGCAGCCCCTATAAATTTATCCATAGGATTATCATGATTCAATGTAGTAGCCCATATAAAAATATCCATGACTTTAAAATCATAGGCCCAATACCATGGAAATGTTTGAAGTAGTCCCCTCTGCCATTAAGTAGCAAAAGCAAGACTAAAAGAAAAGAAGATGAAAGGTGTCTTGTTCCATAACTTAATCATAGTATAAAGCTAGAGTAATCAAGACAATCAAGACAATGTGATACTGAAATAAAGATAGGTTTCCAGATCAATGAACTAGAATTGAAAAGCCCAGAGACAGATCCTGAAGCACATGGACAGCTAATGTTTGAGAAGGGAGAAAAGAGTACAAAATGAAACAAGGAGTGGCCTGGGCAGTGGCGTAAGCCATAAGGCATTTGCCTTGCATGTGCTAACCTAGGATGGACTGTGGTTCAATCCCCTGGAGTTCCATATGGTCTTCCAAGCCAGGAGCAATTTCTGAGCACATAGTGAGGAGTAACCCCTAAGCATCACCAGGTGTGGACAAAAAACCAAAACAAGACAAAAAGGTGAAACAAGTAAAGTAAATTATATTGAAAAAAATGGTCAGTTACATATACATATTTCTTTATACAAAATGAACTAGACCTCTTTCTCATATCATACATGAAAGTGAACTTAAGCATAAAGATCTCTATATCAGCCATGAATCCATAAATCATATTCAGGAAAACATGTAAGAAACCCTTTTTGACACCAAATCTGGATTCAGCGATCAATATTATTGATCAAGAAAATAGAAATAAGGGGCCAGAGTGGTGGCACAAGTGGTAAAATGTCTGCCTTGTTACCGCTAGCATAGGACAGACCGCAGTTTGATCACTCGGCATCCCATATGGTCCCCCAAGCCAGGAGCAATTTCTGAGTACGTAGCCAGGAGTAACCCCTGAGCATCACCAAGTGTGACCCCAAAACCAAAAAAATAAAAAGAAAATGAAAATAAAAATAAACTACATTGTTTACAAATATTATTTAAAAATAAATACATTTGCTTATATTTGTGTTTATTTTGATGCTTACATCAAGCTAAGAAGCTTTATTTAGTTTGTTAGTTTGATTTGGGGGCTACACATGGCATTGTTCATGGGTTACTCCTGGCTTTGTACTGAGGAATTACTATTGGCAATGCTCAGAATTGCTGTGGATTGGATCTGCTTTGGCTGCATGAGTGGTAAGAGTCTTACCAGGTGTACTATTTTCTTTACAGCCCCATCAAGCAAAGAAGTTTCTATATTGCAAACAAGATCCTCACCCAAAATGCATTATCCAAGACACTAGAGCCGATTCTGATCCACACAAGCATTAACAAATATTCACATTAAACACTAGGTATGGTCTAATCCATCAGAAATTTAAAAAAACATGTAAGTAAAATAAAAATAAGTCCAATATTTTGTTGTGGTATTTACCCACACTTGTCTCTCATTAAAAATAATAGTGCCAAAGGATGGCACTCAGCCAGTGGATGATGCCATAGACTAAACTTCAAACCTATGCCCACAAGTGCCCTCCCTGCATGGTAGTACTTGGCTCCATTTGTGATGTTTTTGTTTTTAAAATAAGATGTTTCTTTTTTTCTTTCAACAATTATAGAAAAAGATTTCCTTAAAAGCAAAGAATCCAGGGGCCGGTGAGGTGGCACTAAAGGTAAGGTGTCTGTCTTGCAAGCGCTAGCCAAGGAAAGATCACGACTACAGTTCGATCCCCCAGCATCCCATATGGTCCCCCCAAGCCAGGGGCAATTTCTGAGCTCTTAGCCAGGAGTAACCCCTGAGCATCAAATGGGTGTTGCTCGAAAAACCAAAAAAAAAAAAAAAGGGGGGGGGCAAAGAATCCCAATGGTTGTCATTAGCAATATCCCTTGGCTAGTGCACCTACTCTCTGGGTAAATATGGCTTTGTCCAGGGCCTCAGAGAAGGTGGCAGCTATTCTCCCTTGGGTTGATTTTGTGAACCATGACTGCCTTGATTCCAAAGAATAGAAGATCTTCCATCAGTTTCCATGTAATGAGCAAAAAAGATATAACAGACATTTGTTTTATCACCTTTACATAAAGACTGCACTAGACTAAGTGGAAAGAGAAAACTGGAGAATTTACCTAAGAAAATAGCAGTCTTGGAGAAAAGCACCTGCTGACCCATGAAAAATTAAGACATCACATGGCACATACATTAAAGATACACATAAAATTAAATTCTAATGCTCCAAATGACAGTCCTCTTTATTAAGCATGACAGAAAGCCAAAGCCTGTGAGTGACAAGCATTTTCTGATGAAACCATAGAGAAAGGAAATTTTATGGCTGGAATATCTTTTAAATATCACATCAAAAGTTCTAAACAAAGCATGCTTGCATGTTATTCTTTTCAAAGACCACTTTGTCCCAAGTGCTATTTTCCCACTGTGATGTAGTTTGCATATCAACATGAAATTACTTGAAAATGTCGCTTTATAAGAATACAATCTTAGAGGAACACACACCAACAAAACAAACAACAACAACAACAACAAAAAAACGCAGTATCCTAGATTACGTGTCTGATCCCTCTGGGACAGGCCCAGGCCCTTGGGAAATTGACCTTATTCACTATGTAATGATTATTAGAGATGAATCCCTGTTGAAGTATTAAGAGCCTACCTAGATGCTATTAAATCGGCACTTTAAGACACTAAATTTTCATATACATCCTCTGCTTTTACTACTTACACGTTTTCCTCAAATAAAAAAACAATTGTCTTACATTAAATATAGATTTTAAGGAGGTCCCAAATTTGGGGTTAATTCAAGGCACATTGTCTGATATTACTTTAGCAAAAAAAATCAATAATCTTTGTATCTGGCCAAAAATTGAGACTCCCAGGGCTGGACTATACATACTACTTATCCATCTCTTTAAATTATTATCTCTGTTGTTGTGTCTTTCAACTTTATTTCTTGCTTTAAATCACTGAGCTATTCTCAAGTGCTATCAGATTTTTCACTAATAAATCAAGAATATAGCTGTTTATAGAATTTTTGATTAATTTACCTGGCATGTATATACTCTTTAAAGCATTTGCTAAATAGGGCTGTACCCTCACTTTTAAAAAATTGCAATTAAGGGAAGGAAGAGAGCTTTTTTTTTAAAGCAAGTCTCTAGTGAATCCTTTTGCAAAATGAGTAATCACATTCAAACTTATCTGCTTTGTTAGTTGAGAAACAAGATTCTTGCTTCTGTATCTCTGGTAGAAGAGATGAGAATGAGGGCAAAGAGCATCTCGAGGGTGGCCCAAGAGGAAAGGGTGAGATGAGAGGAGAGGGCAGAAGCAGGGTTCTCTCCCTGGAAAGTGAAATGTCAGCAGGGTTAGGCCTTGCCAATATAAATACAATCACAATGATGGTATAAAAAGACATGCATTTTCACCTCTATTGACTTTTCACGTTCATGGGATAATTATTGTAACATTTTCTTAAAGGGCAAAAAGCTTTTGATGATGAATACATCTCATTACATGGAATTTTACGTGTAATCCTTACATGAATCTCATTGTAATTCAATGGATGAATTACGTGTTAATGCTAGCATAACAAGCCTTTAACCTATTTGACTTAATTACAGGCATATCATCAGATTTACTGGGAAAAGGTTCCTTTCCTATGCTATAAAAAAGTCTTTTCACTTTGTTAACCCTTTGGTTAAACCTTTGAAAGATAGCATCAGCTTCTATGACTCATACTTCCTCTCTGGTTACATGTTATATAGACTTCACCACTATGACTAGAGACAAAATAGAGGATATATCATTTAGTAAATTTGTCTTCATCTTAAAGTTGCCCATTATGATTGAATTCTTATGAGCAGGTTTTTGTTCCAATTTAAGAGAGAGACTGAAACAAGATAAACCGTTGACTGGACATTGGAAAAATAGCTTTAAAATTCAGAAGTTAAAAAAAAATATTCAACTTACCAATATGGAACCCAACATCTTTTCCTATTCAGTGAACACACTATTCATAAAGAAAGTGTGTTTAGACTAATGAGAAAAAATAAATAAATGAAACACAAGGCAAATAGACAGCATTGCTGAAAAAGAGAAGTAGGAGAACAAAAATCATCAATAATATTACAACCAGTACTTTAAGGGGCATTAGTAAATATAAAATCATGCATAGACAAGAAACAGGGATTAATCAGCCCAAGGGGTTAATAACAGGTATAGCTCACTTAGAGAATAGGTTTTGGAACCAACAGCATCTAAGCAGAAGCTTGAAGGATGAGTAGGATAAGAATTCTGTTGTGTGAGGAGTGGAAAGTTGAATGCTGGGCATGGAAGTAAGAACTGAGCAGAGTTTTCATGAAAGGAATTATATCTATGGCGTAATACAAGTCAGGACCCAGTACATTTTTGGTTGAATGATTGAAATACAGTCTATTAGAACACTGAGTGAGAGATGAGCAGGACTATAACTCTGATTAGTGCTCTTCCTTTATTTTTTTCTCTCTCTTTCTCTCTCTAACTTTTTTGCATTTTTCTGAGTAGAACTATTTTACTTCACAACCATACAGAGATAGAAAGAGAAGAGGGTGATAAATGGACAAGACATAAGGGGTTCAGTTTTGAAAAGTAACTTTGGTTTTCTAGGTGGACAGTGAAGAGAGAATGTGAGAGGAGAAAGCAGACAGGAATCCACTGAACAATCCCAAAATTGGAGGGAAACAAAGAAGGCTGGACTGCTGATGGATGTGCAGTGTGAGTGTGTGTGTGTGCGTGTGTGTGTGTGTGTGTGCGCGCGTGCGTGCATGTGTGTGTGTGTGTGTGTAAATACAAAGGACAGATTTAAAGAGAATTTGGATACTCTCAAGATTGAACCAGAAAGGAGGTAAGGAGCTAAACATAGGGCAATTTACACCCTGTCATGGATATAGCTAAGAGCAGAAAAGTCAACACATGGATCAGAAAACACTTCCTAAAAAAGTTGTTCTTAGGGGCCAGAGAGATAGCATAGAGGTAAGGCGTTTGCCTTTCATGCAGAAGGTCATCAGCTCGAATCCCGGTGTTCCATATGGTCCCCCGTGCCTGCCAGGAGCAATTTCTGAGCATGGAGCCAGGAGTAACCCCTGAGCACTGCCGGGTGTGACCCCCCCCCCCAAAAAAAAAAACCACACACATAAAAAAAAAAAGTTGTTCTTCAAATTGTTCTTGTCCCAAGGACAAGATGAGGTTTCCTGGAGACCCCAGACTGAGCTGGGGCAAGAGCACTTTTTTCTCAGTGGAAAGTATGCTGGTGGCAGGAATCTTCCTATAAAACTTGAGTCAGAGGAGAACTGTCCCCTATGTTTGTTCAAGAGTCTGGACTAAAGGTAAGGAGAAACTCTTCTCCAGGCTACAGAAGAAGATTCTGGCCAGACTTGGAGCGGCATAGAAGCAGCACACTATTGTTCAAGTTATGTGCCAAGGACCAGAGCAAGCCAGATGACCCAAAAGGGCCAAGTGGTAGGGAGATGTGGTCTGATTTTAGAGGAAAGTGCTACAGAGGGACACAAAACTGGATACATGCCTTGGGTGGGTGGCATAGAGAAAGGATCATTTCATAGTCATGAACCTAGTAGAGAAACCTAGGTTATATCATGGAGTTGTCAGAATAGAAACCACAAGTCAGAGATCAAGTTGGAGCCCTTTTGATCACAATGGAAGGAAATAAGAAAAGGGAAAGGACATGAGCAGCTGTTGTATACAAGTCTGGCTTTGGTAATGCTGGAATGATGAAGCTGTTATAGTACAAGAGCACAGGGTACTCTGGAAGCCAGAGATGGAAAGACATACTCTGATCCCAATTACATGCAGGAGATCTGCATGGGTGAACTGAAGAATCACAAGCCTGAGCCAAAGCTGGAAAATCATTAGCTATAGGAACCCTATGCCCAAGTGCCCATTTGGTCTAGGTCTCTACTAGAATGACACAAGAAACTCTTCCTGTCTTCTTTGGTAGATACTGGTAATTATCTTCTGCCTGTGCCCTCCCCCTAGTGAACCTTCCAACACAGCTAGAAATGCAAGGGATTCCAAAAGCCATTGCATGAAAACAGAGAAAGAGAAAAGGACAGGGAATCTGGCTTTGTGAAATGCTTAACCCAACATGTGCCATGACAGGTGCTCCACTAGGATTGAAACATTTGTTCTCTTGTCAACAAGCTGCTTAATCCTGCAGTCCCTTGCCAGGGAAATGTACACAGCAAACACTCTGCTCTCGGAGACCTGTCCTGATCAAAACTATAGGAAAAATGTACGATCCTGAGCATCTCTCTCCTGGTCCCCTGTCACAGTCATTGGACATGATCAATGACTTCCCTTCCTAAATGATGACATATTTTACAGAGGTTTGTTAATTTCTCTTCTTTATATTAGCCAAATGAGAGATTGAGAGGGAGAAAGAAGGTGAGAGAGAGAAATAGAGAGAGAGAGCATGTGAGCTGTGAGGTCAACGAACTCCAGAGAGTGACTTCAGATCACAGAACCAGTGGCTTAGTATAAATTAGCAAAACCTCCTGCCCTGTCTGGTCCCCAATTCTTTTTATTTACCCACAGAACAAGTTGCTATAGGAAGAAAACATAAAAAGCATTAACCTCTGATAAGTTACATTTGTTTTTGTGTATATTTGGCATTTATTTGGGTTGTTACAATTTGTGTGGCATGGAATATAGAGCTCTGGGTACTGTCCCCTGAATTTCCAGTCTTTTATTTCTGGTGGCATTTCTGTTATTCTTTAGAATTATGGCTTTCCATTTTCACAAAAATTGACTCAAAAACTGCCCTTGGCTTTGGGGTCTCCGCAGCACAACATGAAATTTTCTCCACTCCATACTCAGCAGAATGTCCTCTGTCCACCCGCCCTGGGTGATCAAGAGACTTAAGTGCTTCCTAGGAGAATAAAATTATTCTGCTGTGATTTTATATATTTTCTCAGGCTGTTTGTCTCTGTGGTGAAAGTCTCTGGCCTTTGAAGTCATCCAAACACTTCCCGCTTGCTATGTAGTTGTTTAAATTGTTAGTGAATTTTATATCTGTTGTCTGCCTACAGTGAGTATTCTTTGAAATGCAGAGCTATTGACCACAGTGTGGCAACAGCTGCAGACTGGACACAGTGATCTCAGGGCCATCAAAAGACTGTCCTCTGGAAACAACAGAAATGACCTAACAAAATAAAGGACTTCATTTTACTCAACTTAACAACCCAGAGCTATCTCATTGCATTTACCATCCAGCCTGTGAGATCCATTGGCTGCTTGAGTGCAAATGAGTATAAAAATGAACTCTGCTCTCTTCCTTACACTATTTTCCCAAACAGACATACATAAGATTGAAATCCACTTGAGAAAAAAAATCAGTTTCTTCTGTCTAAAGATGACTGCTTCAATAATCATGTTGTGCTGGGTAAAATAAACAGCATCACAATTTCCTGTAATGTGGTTTATCATAAAATAGCTGGGTTTCTAAATTGGAGAGGCAATCACTAGCTGAAGCTGGATAGCTGGAGCTGGCATAGTCATTAATGCACTCCTGGGCTGTCCACTTGCAAGGATATTCTTGCCTCATGTTACTTGCTGAACTGGAACTAGAGGGAGGTGGTCATGTTGGTCACAAAATTAGGAAGATGCCCAAACCTCAGTTGTCACAACAAACATTTTAATGTCAATATTCAGGAAACTAAAATTTGCATGTTAATAAAAACCCATAATAAAAAAGTGTTAAAATTGATAGGTCAAAATAAGTCATTTGTATTGTTCTGCCCTTGAAAGAGGTCCGAATAGCTCCAAATGGCTTCAAAAAGCAGTAAGTTCAAAATATATGCTTATATTCTATGTTCTAAGAAATGAGGAAAGAGAAAGAAAGAAAGAAGAAAGAAAGAAAGAAAGAAAGAAAGAAAGAAAGAGAGAGAGAGAGAAAGAAAGAAAGAAAGAAAGAAAGAAAGAAAGAAAGAAAGAAAGAAAGAAAGAAAGAAAGAAAGAAAGAAAAAAGAAAGAAAGAGAGAGAGAAAGAAAGAAAGAAGAGAAAGAAAGAAAGAAAGAAAGAAAAGGAAGAAAGAAACAAAGAAAAGAAAGAAAGGAAGAAAGAAAGAAACAGAAAAGAAAGAAAAGAAAGAAAGAAGAAAGAAAGAAAAAAGAAAGAAAGAAAAAAGTAAGCATGCATTGATGCATGCTTACTTACATGTTTGTGTTTCATCTACTTTATATTAGAAGCAATTTGTAAATTAGAGTAGAGCAAAAAGAAAAGAAAAGAAAAAGTAGGCTCCCAGTTGCCATTAACCTTCAGCTATTCCATTTACTTGGGACCCTACTTTGAAGAGGAGATGACATTCTCTGGCTTCAACTGGCACTCAGCATTGGTTTTCTTATTTTTTCCATCTGCATTATATTCTGGGAACTACATAATGTCTATGACCTAACTCAGTGCTCATGGAGGGCTTGGCTTTCCTGTGGAAGGGACCATGTATTTTAGGCAATTAGGCAGAAATAGCTGGCCCACATTATCCTGAGAACCATCTTGTGTGATATATGAGCCATTAACATTGAATTTAGAGAGAGTAGAGAAAATGGTTGTATGAGAAGATCAAGGGTAATAATGTGAAATGTATAATATTCAGGTGTGAAGTTTTTTTTTGTTGTTGTTGTTGTTGTTTTTGGGTCACACCCGGCAGTGCTCAGGAGTTACTCCTGGCTCCATGCTCAGAAATTGCTTCTGGCAGGCACAGGGGACCATATGGGACACCGGGATTCGAACTGATGACCTTTTGCATGAAAGGCAAACGCCTTACCTCCATGCTATCTCCCGGGCCGTCAGGTGTGAAGTTTTATCCCTTGCCATCACTGGTATGAAGAAAGCATTGATTAGGTAGAATCCCTGAGCAGAGGACAATCATGTGTTCCAGATAGGGCAAGACTGAGACCACCATCTGAGTGTTGCTTGATATTTTATCAATTTCCACTACTAAAAACTTCAAATTTTTCATTATTTTCATATTTTCAATATTTCATATTCAGTATATGTTACTGAACTGTGCCTTTGGGCTTTTCAAGTAAAAGGAAAAATTTTTACAAAAATTAAACTTGAAATCTCATGCATTTAGTCATTCATTGCAAAGAATATCTTTTAAAAATGGGCTGCTGAAGTTACATATACGTACCCCAAACTGAAATGGGATTAAAGGGGAAATGCATATTTGAAAAAAGGAAACTTTGGGAAAGCACATCAGATAAAAAAGAAAAGGTTGGAATATGATTGTCCCCTGCCTTGGAATCCAGTCAACTGGATACAGTGATAGATCCATAAGCCCATTCCATTCACTTGTGTCCACTTGTGTTAATTACTGAGCCCTATTCTGGAAAATAAAAAGATCTGGCTGTCACTCATTAGCCTGTGAAAAAGATGCCTTTATGAAAATGATCACATATCAATATAAATCTAGAAAGATCCATAATTGAGGCTAATTACCTGATCTAGATAGAGTTTAGAGAGGAAGAGTCTAAGAAAGTGAAATGTATGCTCAGGCTTGAATTAATATGCTATAGCTAACTTGGTCCAAGTAGGTCTACATGGTAATTAGGAAGGTATTCAAGAAAAGACACAAAGAAGGTTCTTATGATAGAGAATGTAAAATCCAGAAGTAGTTTCAGGGGTTACATCATAGTTGGTAGGGCACTTGTCTTACATGTGACTGACATGAATTCAATCCCCACTATTTCTTATGATACCCTAAGTCCTTCCAGTAGTGATCCCAGAGTGTAGATCCAGAAGTAAGCCCTGAGCACTGCTTGGTGTGAGCCATAAAGCAAACAACACGAAAAGCAGTTTCAAAGTGAATGCAGAGGAAGTAGTAGTACAGATAGGCAACTAAGGTTTAATAGTAAAACAAGAGCTAAAAGAAAGTCCGATAAGGGAAAAATCTCAAAGACTATAGTTGGAAAACCTAAGGAAAAGTTTATGAAGATATAAGCTGAATAGAAGAATGACAATGGAGAAATATATTGACTTATACTCCAGAGAAAATCTTGCAAAGACCACTTCAACATGCAAGTAGAACATATATTGCATTTTAAACCCAGGGCTACCTGAAATTAATGACTGTCCTTTATTTCCATCTTTCCAAACACATTTCAAGTTCTGTACTGATTATTTTTCATCCAGCAACACAGATGATTTTGGTGATTGTTACTTTCAGTCTAAGAAAAAGGATGGGAATGGGAATAAGAAAGCAGATGCATAACACATATAGTTTAGAATTTGAGATTTAATCCAGCTATCAATGAGAAACCATTATAAGGAGTTGACAATTAAAAATTCACTTTTTCAATATTACTCTAGCCAACAAGAGTAGCAGCAAGGGTGAATCAGAAATATAAAGTTTGAGATTATTGGAATACTTTGCACTAGACAGTAAAAGTAAAAATATTAAGATGTAAAAAAGAACTTTCTTAGAAATTGGATATAGGAAGTGAAAAGAGAGAAAGGAAGCAACAGATAGGATTTGGCATGAGTTTTAACATGCGCATAATCCTTATAGTGACTAAATTCAGAGAAGATCTCAAGCAGAAGGATCATTGGGTCAACTAGTCTACCTTCTCCCTAACTCTGACTGATTACTGATTTATTCAAAATAGGCTGATTAGGTGAAGTTTGCATTCAGGCTTATTTTATTTTAAAATACTTCTTATTTTAAGAATTAGTTTCAGTCAACCTAATTTTTCTTTTATTACTAAAGAAAGTCCCTGTAACATCATGGATTTAGGAGGTACAATGCTAACTTTTTTTTGTTTGTTTGGTTTTGGTTTTGGTTTTTGGGTTACACTCGGCAGCTCTCAGGGGTCACTTCTGGCTCTGTGCTCAGAAATTGCTCCTGGCAGAGACACGGGGGACCATATGGGATGTTGGGATTTGAACCACAGTTCATTCTGTGGCTGTGTGCAAGGCAAACACTCTACCACTGTACTCTCTCTGGCCTCCAATGCTAACATTTTCTCTTTCACTGAAGATTGTTACAGAAAGAGCAGCAACATCATACTGGAAATAGGATAAGTGAAGTCCAATCAATGTTCAGTGAGGGTAGAGCTTTTTAGAGTTAGTTCTGGATCAGTAGTCAGAAGATAAAGTTTAGAGATGAATAAGAAGGGGACTTGAAGGTGATGAGAAAAAACCCTATCTCTATATGAACAGAGAAAAAAGATACTACTGGAAGCAGAACCAGTGCTTTTCAATATCTCCTTTATCTGTCCCAGAAGCTTTAGAGATAGCAGGAGCTATCTCACTTTGAGAGAAGTGCTAAGTTAATTATGTGTTTGCATTTGATACCATTTGTCGGAAAAAAAGCCAACATTTACCATGCTGAAATGTATCTACTGTAAATAAGAAACTGATGATACTAAGTGTGTGCTGTTTTGTTCGAGGTAAACTTGAAGGTACACTTTCGAGTTTATAAAGTTATCAAGTTAGTAATGTCTTTTGGGAAACCTTGAACTTGGAGATTATGAATCCCATGTGACAAGGCAAGACTTATTAGTAAAGTCCTTTATGCTTAGAAAAATTAGAAAACCCTTAAAAAAAGGGTTTTAGCTAGAAAAACAAAAAGAATGCAACAGAATTTTGCTGAATTTGAGTGTGAAATAAAAGAATTATTAGAAAGAAGAAAAATATTATGGGTTCACCTGCCCAAAATTAAGAAAGTGGAGAAGAAACTTAATCATAAAGTTAATAAAATATCTAAAAGAAAGATAAATTCCTTGGATAGATTTTCTTCAGTCAGCATTTTATAATTCAGGGAAATATTATGAGATCCAGTAGCTCTAGAACTGGTGAAATCAGCCACTTTACCCCAAAATTAAATTTTTTCATTGGGGGCCAGAGAGATGGTGTGGAGGTAGGGCATTTGCCTTGCATGTAGAAGGACGGTGGTTCGAATCCTGGCATTCCTTATGGTTCCCTGAGCCTGCCTGGAGGGATTTCTGAGTGTAGAGCCAGGAGTAACCCCTGAGCACTGCTGAGTGTGACCCAAAAACAGAAAAAATTTTTTTCATTGGTGAATTTTCCTCGGGAATAATTTCATTGTTCTATTTATTTTATAACAAACTCCAATCAGAAAACATGTTTATAGACACTTTATTATGAGATGTTCATGGTATTTTATAAACATAGGCATTTCATAAGAGATACATGCTTATTCTTGGGGAAAGGTCTAAATTATCAATCCTTTCTAAAATGTCTCAAAACCACTGAACTTTTATTCCAATTTTTAAATAAAAAGTGATAACATGTACTTACAAAATGTATTCTTCATAACCATTACTTAAAAATGCAATGCCTCTCTCCTTTACAGGTCCTTAATATATAGTTGTCAAGCAATGATGCACAAAGCATTCAATATTACTTTCAAATGTAAAATAACAATATAATTTGAAAAATTAATTTATTTCCTATCCTGAAAGAAATTTTTCAAAAGTTGTGATGCATTATTCAAACTCAGAAGGACCTATACTAAAGATTTCAAAAAAGATTAGTGGCAGCTACTAAAATAGCAATTTTCAGTTCATGAATGACACAGAGTCATTTTAGAGGGACCTGTTTGCATCATTAATGGGGACTTCTGATGATTTCTATCATGCTGAAAGGTAATGTATTAAAGTCCTAAGGAGGTCTGAAATTATTAACCCTCATCAACTCTTTACAACACCCTTAGGTCATATTCCCCTGCTACATTTCTAATGTATGAAAATAGCATAATGGTAACAACATCCTAAGTTATTGCAAAGATTAAATGAGATAATGCATGTAAAGCATTTCACACAATGCCCACATAGAGCTAGTGCCAAATAAACAATTGCTATCATTATGGTTTAACCTTCATGCCGGTCAGAGAAATTCCATTAGCTGGAACATGAGTACAATTGTTGTATTGGGGGTTGAAGTGCTCTCAATAATTTATACTCTGTCATCTTCATCTGACAACAATAAAAGAGAGTAAACTCCAGATCAGTTAGTTATCCTTTGCAGGTAAATCACAAGGATTTAAGTCATGTACAGGTCCCAAATGTGAAAGAATTTAGAGAAATGCCCTCCAGGTTTTAAAACTTTTTAAAAAGTACTTATAAATCCACAGTATTCTGTGTTCTCTGTGTGAATCAGGTATGGAATTTAAAAGACAGGATTTCTATATTTCTTTATTCCTTTTGGTTGCTGTTGTTATTATTATCATTATAATGATTATTATTATTTTGCTTTTAGAGCTATACCCAGCACTGCTCAGGGAGTTCTCCTGGTTCTTTACTCAGGAATTCATCCTCCTGGCAGTGCATAGAAAATCAGGAATCCAACCCAGGGCAGCCTATACAAAGTAAGTTCCCTACCCATGGTACCCATTGAGACCCCTCTGATCTCAGGGATTCTATTTTGCGAGGAGGACTTACGAGACAACACTCAGAAGATACTTCTGGCTCTGAGCTCCTGGCAGGTTCAGAAGATCATATGGGATGCTGGGGATTAAACCCATGTCAGCCATATGTAAGACAAACACCCTCTCCAGTGTGCTATTGCTCCAGCCCCAAGGTTTCTATTTTTAATTTACTAATTAACTCATATAGGACCATGAGACAGACCAGCAGAGTCTTTGGTGTGATGTGTTTTAAGCCATAAAACAGAAATAAACCATGGTATTTCATAGAGTTATAAAAAGGGCTATGAGGCAGCAGTAAGAGAACAGGGAATCCCTTGCCTCATTTCCTTCCTTTTTTTTTTTAACCCAGCATGGCCTAATAATGTTTTCAGTTGAATTTGGGCAAAAGAAGCAAAACTTTTGTCTCCTAGTGGCAAAAATTAAAAAAAAAATCAAGAGACTTGAAAGGGAAAAGAAACTATTACTTATGACCAGAAAAAAACAGAAGCAGATGCAGGCCCATTTCAATGAGAATTCTTATTCTCTTACTTACCAAAAGCATTGACTCTTTTCCTTCAATCCTATCAGGTCCAGTTAGACCCTTGGACTGAGTTTCTGGGGGGAATAGAGAGAGTGCAGGAAAAGGGACTTGACAAATCTACTGGTTGTAGCATGAGAGACAGTATAGCATGCAACTAACCCGGGTTCAATCCCAAGCATCTCATAAGATTCTCCAATCCAAGGAGTGATTTCTGAGTGCAGAGACAAGAATAACCCTTAAACGTTGCCAGATAGGATCACAAAACAAAACAGAACAAAACAATACATTGGTTACATGCACAAGAAATATTTTTAGGAAATGGGCTATTTTTCTTCTCTTTTCCAACAAACAAAAGTACTGAGCTTAATTTTGACCAGAACACTGTTTTGTTTGGTGTCATCCTGAAAACCAGCTATCAGAGCAGGAAAACGACATATTCTGCTAACTGATGGGAATAGAGAATGGGTTCTTCCCATGCAAAGCTGCTCCTCAAGGCTACTTCCAGGTAAGGCATCCAACAGTGGTGAGACAGACACCTGTGTAGATAATTATGCCACTTTTTCTGAAAGAACAAGAAAGAAAGCACTTAATGGAGATTTGTTTGTTACCCAATACTGCCAAATTTGCCACTACTGAGAGTATGTGATTTCAAGGTTACCAGAGAACAATCTTAAAGGGATTGATATCTGATTTAAAAAAAATTGGTAAATGGTATTTGTCTGGGACCAAAAGAGAGAACAGTGAGTGAGATTGTATCTGGGTCCCAATTTCTCGTATCACAAGGTCTTTCAAGCATGGAGTGTAGTGTCCTAGAGGTTCTCAGCACCAGTTAGGGTGCCCCTGATATCTCCAAACCATAGAGCCCAAAGATCATAACATCATCAGGTTTGGCATTGAACTGAGGGCCTGGTTGGCAGAAATTTTTCGATGAGGTCATGGGGTTTCTTGAGCACTGCTTTGAGGGTCCTGCTTCCACTTCCCTAATTCTGATAGTCTTCTGAACACTCATATCCTGGGACCCAACTTGTATTTTCATTTCATCTTTATTTAAATACATTATTTAAATACATTATTTTCTCTAGTCATTTATTCAAAAAGTTCCTTCATGAATCTCTTCCTAAAAGTTGGATAATGTGGTTTTATTTATTTTGCTTGGGGGGGGGGTGTAGGGCACACCTAGCAGTGCTCGGGAATTACTCCTGGCTTTGCACTCAGGGTTCACTCAACAGTTCTTGGGGGACCATATGTGGTATTTGGGCTCAAACTCATGTCAGAGATAAGGAAGACAAGCACTCTACCTGCTGTGTCATTGCTCTGTGGTTTTAAATCACTCTAGTAACTCTGCTGCACATTTGTGCTGAAACCTTAAACGGAGACAATTTTGCAGGAAATAAATGGGATGTAAAGTCTCTGGGAAAGTTAAGGAAAGAAAAGGAAAGTGTTCATTGAGAGTTCATGGATTCTGCCCTCAGTGAATTTCTACACATAAGGTCATGTGTGTGCATCATTTAAAGAGTGTGAGGCAGGAAATGCTATAATGTCATATCGCACTACGTCTGACCCTCATTTTTTTAGATTGGTAGGAATAACCCAAAGACCTTCAGGTCCTGAAATTTCTCAAGAGTTTTCAAAATGATTTAGAACTTGAATGATGTATTTTACCATGCCTAAATCATTTTTAAAAAAGAATTGTTTTCCTTTGTGGAGTCAAACTGAAAAGGTAATGAGCATACTTCTCTTTTTCATGTATTTAATGTGTCAAATATACCATCTTGCTATTCATCTTGAAAGAAATATAGATCATCCCGCAAAGGTAAAGGCTAACACCAAAAACAAAAAGTTTATAAGAATGGGGTGAGGGGGGATGTTCTCAGACTTCTTTCTCATTCTTTCTCTCTCTTCCTTTTGACCTTGATGTGTCCATATGTAGATACTTTTGAGCTTTTTATAAAGATTGTAAAAACTTTTGGTTTGGGTTTGGGGCCACATCCAGTCGCGCTCAGGGGTTACTCCTCTCTCTGCATCCAAAATATTCCTGCAGGCTTGGGGACCCTATGGGATGTCGGGAATCAAACATGGGTCAGCAACATGGAAAGCAAACACCCTCCTGCTGTGCTATTGCTCCAGCCCTAAACTGTATAAACTTTTTGAACCACAAAACCCTTTGCTTCTCTTATAAAGTCAGGAACTTTTTCAGTTAAATAGTATTAATAAAAAATCGGGGCCCGGGAGATAGCATGGAGGTAAGGCGTTTGCCTTTCATGCAAAAGGTCATCGGTTCAAATCCCGGTGCCCCATATGGTCCCCCGTGCCTGCCAGGAGCAATTTCTGTTCATGGAGCCAGGAGTAACCCCTGAGCACTGCCAGGTGTGACCCAAAAACCAAAAAAAAAAAAAAAAGAAGAAGATTGTTGGGGCCTAAATATTTGTAACTCTCTAAATTCCATGTCAAAATTCACAACTCCACACAATGTGATGTCACTTGAAAATTTTGTCTGGGTCAGGTAGTGAGTATTAGATGAGGTCATCAGGAAAGGAGCCTCAGGAATGGAACCTTTACATGAAATGGAGGAAGTTTGCTTCCTCTCTCTGATCTCTAGATGCTCAAACAAAATGGTTCTTTTGTTTTGTTTTATTGAGCATCCAGTGGTGCTCAGGGCTTACTCCTGACTGTACTCTAGAATCACCCCTGATAGTGCATGGAGAACCAAATGGGATGTCAGGATCGAGCCTGGGTTAGCCATTTGAAAGACAACCACCCTACCTGCTGTACTATCTCTCGAGCCACTGATATCAGACGGCTTTTATTAAACTGGCATTGTTTTTGGACACCCAGTTTATAAACCATGAAATATAAAATTCTATTGTTTATAAATCACCCAATCTAAGATACATATGATAGCAGCCAGAATGAGCTATCATAAAGAACTAGAAGCAAATATACTAATTACCATAATTTTGAATTAAAATGATAAACAATGTTTAGAGGTAGTTTCAAAATCTTACTGTGATCTGAAAACCTCTGTGATGTTTGCTAACAGAGTCACAAATACTGATTCTATATGGTCCATTGCCTTGACTTATATGGCAAGACAGTAGAGATCCAAACCCCCCGGGGGCCGGGCGGTGGCACTGGAGGTAAGGTGCCTGCCTTGCCTGCGCCAGCCTAGGATGGACTGAGGTTCGATCCCCCGGTTCCCCATATGGTCCCCTGTGCCTGCCAGGAGCGACTTCTGAGCGAATAACCAGGAGTAAGTCCTGAGCGTCACTGGGTGTGACCCCCCCCAAAAAAAGAGATCCAAACCCCCCAGTAGTCAAGCTTCAACCATATTATTATTCTGTGGAAAACAGTGACGTGACAATTTAGCTCCAAACTCATATAAAATAAATAGGAGCAAATTATTACAAGAGACCCTGAATAGTCAAAATAATTCTGAAAGACCAAAAGGAAAAGGAAGAAAATGTCCTCCAAATTCCCAATAGCAATAGTAATAAAGAAGATATAACATGAAAACAAAAATAGTAGCAAAACCAACTGACTAAAACAAAGAGTCCAGAAACACACACACACACACACACACAAACACACATACACAAACTGATGTATATTCTGATTAAAAAAAAGTCAAGACCATATAATGGAGAAAAAAAACCTCTTCAAGAAATAGTGTTCTGATTGCTAGAGAGACACATAAAAAATAATCAAAATATAGAACTACATTGCTACTTAAACTGATACATAGGAATTAAATAAAATTAGATTAAAATATGCCGTTAGACCTGAATTCATCAAACATGTAGACAAAAGCATAGGCAATCATTTTCAGCATTTACATATCAGATATATATTTGAAGACTCTACCCCATTGGCAATGGAAACCACTAAGAAAACACAAATGGGATTCCATCAGACTAAGAGAGTTTATGATTTTTACACTCCTATATTCATGCAGTGCTACTTAAAAATAGCTAAGATCAGGAAACAACCACAAAACAGCTAACGGAATAAATAACCTGCATATAGACACAAGACAATGATACTCAACTATGAAAAAGGATGAAATCATGAAATTTGTACAACATGGATGAAACAAGTGTGTATCATATTGAATAAATTCAGAAGACTTGGGGGGTAAATACAGAATGATCTTTATCAAATGTGGAATATTAAAATTAATTATAAAAAAGTATTTGGATGTAATGAACCCCAAGAGATAGCCCACAGAACTGACTTTTTAGAGGAACTCTGAAGGGAGTAGGAGGGGACCAGAAGAGGGATGCTGACACTCTGGTAGTGGCTGTAGTTTTAGAAAGTTGTATGCCTGAGATACTACTATTAACAGTTCTGTGATCAAAGTACCTAAATAATAATTATAAGATAAGAATGAACTACCTTCCTTAAAGAATAAAAAGCTTTTATATAGTAAAGGGAACTACCACAACCTATAAAAGTTGTCTATCAGTTCAGAGAAGATATTTGTAAATCATCTAGCTAACAAGAGATTGATGTAAAAATTATGTATTAAAATTGCATAAATAAATCACAAAAATAACCTTATTTTGTAAATTAACAGAAGATCTGAACAGATATGAATAGTCAGGAGTAAGCCTCAAGCATTACCAGGTGTGGTCCAACAATAAACAAACAAATACATATGGATGGCTCACAGACACAGGAAAAGAAAATATCTCAGCATCTTTATTATTAGGGAGATGCACATCAAAACCAAAATGATATATTACCTCAGACCATTAAGAATGGCCTATAAAAATGATTGAAAACTATAAGTGTTTTATGTGAAAAGGGTCTATGAAATACTATTTACTATGGAGAACAGGATAGAAATTCTATATAAAAATAAAAGCATATCTTTAAATAATAAGAAAACACCACTTCAACAAACATTTGTACCCCTATGTTTATAATAGTAGTATTTAAAAACTTCAAAACAGGATATCAACCTAAATGCTGACAGACTGAAATAAAAATTATGTGAAGTGGATTCCCAATGAAATATAACTTTGTACTTAAAAATATAAACATGCCTTTGGGGACAAAATGGATAGAACTAGATGTGAATATTTGAAGTGAAAATATCATGAAGTTAAGAACAATTACCATGTGATTTCATGAATGTAGACCATAAATAACCAAACCAAAAGAGAAAAGTCACAGGAAAAATAATAAAACTAACTTCTAGATTTAGTGAAAGTTTATACCAAAATGAAGAAGGATAGAAATTGGAAGAATGGGTAGAAAGTTCTTTCAGTGGTAGAATAGAACTTTATATGTCAATAAGAGGCTTTAATACATACATAGATACAAAACTTTGTCCCTAGAAATCTATAGTATTCTTAACCAATAATGAAGCAGTTAAAATATAACAAAACTAGTTCACAAAAATTAAGATATCAAGGGTAAATTGCATCAACAACTATTAGAATGATTTGAGCTTCAGTTCTGTGGCCTCAGATATAAGGAATTGAACTAATGCTAAATACTGCTTCAGAAAGTATACTTACAAGTTCAAGCAATATTATCCTTTTCTATAATTAACAAAGAAATAAAATAGTAATGAATATATATAAACTCCACCCAAGGGTATGACACCAATAATTTATATCTACCTATATGATCTTTTTCTTTCAACATTAAGTTGTTAGGATGTGCATTGTTCTTTTCTTCTACACACATACTTTTTAATCACAATATAGGCATGCTCCAACAATGGTGTTTACATTTAGTAGTATTTTAAATTCATAATGCAAGAGAGAATATTCTAGAGCTAATTTTTCACATTCTGTATCACATTACCAAGATTCATCTATATAGTTTAGTCTATCAATAGTTCAATCATTGGCTTTAATCATTAGCCACAAAAATTACCAAGACCAGTGCTAATATGTCTAAAGAAAAGATATTTGAACCAAATTTTCTAACGAAAGACCAGCACTCATTCCCAAAACTGCCACTCTTTTACTTCTGAACAACATTTTTATTGGGAACTCTTCCAGGTGCCTTGAATCATAATAGTATATGGTTGTCAATCCTACCTTTGGGTAAGTCTGGCTTGTTATTTGAAACATGTAAATAAATTAGCATTGACATCTCTAGATGAGTGGGAGTGTGGGACTGGGAGGGAAAAAATCCAGCTCACAAAAGTCTGAAGAGACAAGAGAGATGAGTCTATCTGTCACACATCAAGGAAGCTCCAACTCACAATTGATTGGGCAGAAGATCCTCATATTGCTTCACTTAGGCTACCACCAACAGCCAGGCATGGCTGAGACCTTTGAGGGCAGGACTCAGTGCCATGTTGCTATGGTGATTCTTCCACCAGCTCAGAGGCTTTCTGTGCTCTCTAGCAAAGCCAGACCTCCAATATGGGAGGGGGTGAGAGTGGTGGGGAAATAGAAGAAGCCAAAGACAGAGGAATTTTTCTGTGGGAAAACCACCTCAGGAGCATTAGCCTTAGCTGATACATTTCAAACCTTAAAATCTTACCCTCTCCCAACTGCTGTTGAATAATAACACATTTAATTCTATATTTTTGAATTTGTCTTCCCTGTAGCATGAGGCTATCTTAAATGAGTATCTCTTCCACAAAAACTACACACACACACACACACACACACACACACACACACACAAAGACACCACATGCACCCTTCTGCCATCTTTTCTAAACAAACAACAGATTGCATTGCTGCTGTTCAGAATATCATGCCAGGAAAACAGGGAGAATTTTTTAAAAATATAACAACTTCATCACTATTCAAACCAAATATATGAGCCTACCAAGTGGAATAGGACAATTATGAGCACTTCATAAATGTTCATCCAGATCTATAGCTAAAGAGAGTCAAAGAAATTGTTCGTCTGTCCTGTTCTCTGGAGAAGGACCATATAGAAAAGCTAGTCATATTTGCCATCTGCACAGAATATTCTAGAATTCTCAGCAAGTATTCTCTTTAAAGTCACTCATAATCCCCATTTCACAGATGGATGATTAGGGAAAAAGAGGTGGTAGATGCTTTTTTGCCACTGTTTCTCCCAAGATCCATAGAAATAACTAAATTCCTTAGAGTTTTTGAAATTATTTTTTAAAGCAATAGATTACAGGGGTAGAGTAGAGTATGATCAACGTTTCCATCAGTAAAATAAAGCATCTGTCATAATCTCCACCATGGATAAAGTGCATAATATAGTTCTTTCTCTTTCCTGGAAAAATGCAATTAGGTACATAGGATGTTAACTACTTATAGGTCACTGTATGAGTCCAAAACAACTGAGTAAGTCACTCACAAGAACTAAGGTCCTGTTTATTGTGGCATATTTGAGATAGTATCTCTTCAGTTTTTATTGTAATAAAATTGGTTTACAAGAAATTTAATGTTTAAGGGCTGGAGCAGTGGTGCAAGTTGTAAGGTGTCTGCCTTTCCAGCACTAGCCTAGGACGAACCTGGGTTCGATCCCCTGGCATCCCATATGGTTCCCCAACCAGGAGCAATTTCTGAGCAAGTAGCCAGTAGTAGCCCCTGCGCATCACTGACTGTGACCCAAAAAGCAAAAAACAAAAAGGAAAGAGTTAATGTTTAAAGGTACAATGTTAGCACACTATGCCCATCACCAAAGGGTCAATTTCCCTTCACTAAATCCATTGGATCCTTATTTAAAACGAACGTGTTTTAAACATATAAATGCTGTTTTCCAGATGAAAATGCATATTCATAGTAAAAAAAAGAAAAATCAAAAAGCCTATTTACAATATTCTCTATAATTAAAGATTCTCTTCAATCTTATTTGGCTTTCTCATCTTTAAAATAAAAGATATAGGGCTGGAGTGTAAGCACAATGGATTTGTCTTGAATGTGACTGACCTAGGTTCTATTCTTGCCATTCCATATAACCCCCACCAAGCCTGCCAGTTGCAGATTCAGAAGTAACCTCTGATTTCTGCCTTATGTCCCCCTTCCCAATACCAAAATAAAATAAAATAAAATGGAGGGCATAAATAGCATCAAAATCTAAACTCAAGTGATTTTTGATTCATTGAGTTTATGAGAATGTGAAAAACTTGGCACGATCCTAATACATTGTATGTATCAATTGTTAGAAATTCTCATACAGTCACACTCAAATGTCTTATCTGGTAAACAATCATTCTTTTCAATGCAAATAGAAGAAACTACTTTGTCACTAAGAGATGAGTATTAGCATAATGCTGGCCATTGACAAACACATCTTCATATTATTGTAGAGTGCCCATTCTTTTTTATAATTTACATGAAAAGAGATCACTGAACAATTGCTACAATCGTGACAGTATTTTCTGCCCTAAGATGAACTCCATGGCAGACATGGGTGAGCTGAAGTAGAGAAACCATATGCAGGGAAGGATATGGGTTGCTTCAGGGCATAGATTCCAACTTTGTGGCATAGATGTGGGCAGCTGGGCAATTGCATCAACCTGGCAGAAGCTAAGCCTGGAGCAGCTCTTTTGAATAAAGGTTTCCAGTTGACTGCACATCTAAGTGACAGGGTCGTGAATGGCCTTAGGTTCCAGGAGGCAAGGCAGCATCCATATCTGATACTTCAGGGATGTACAAAGGGGAGGGCAAAACAGATACATATGCTAGGAAAGAGTACACCCCAAAAGTGTCACTTTTGAATAATAGAGAGTGAATGCTTAGTATGAAAGTTGCTTAACTTCAGTGGGTGGAATCTTTCTAAAGCTCCTGATGCAACATAATTTCTTCCAGTAACCACAATTAGAGATAAATTGCTATTCATCTCAATTAGCAAATGACAAACATGAGGTAATTAAATTCGCCTCAGTGACCATTGTTATCATGGAATCCTCTTCTTATACGCATCGGTAGAAAACTTTGGTATCATCTACTTCCGTTTCATGTGTATACAGAAACACAGATTGAGGGAAATTTGTTGATTGGACCCAAGTTCTCAAGTTCTCATAACACATTACAGTAGATAATAATGCAACAACTGGTCCTGTTTTCAAATATACTAAGAAGTAATGATTCTGTTAAGAAACTATCTGCTACTGCTCCTCAACCTCACAACCATGACTCAAATGTCCTAGTAGATTAGCCATAGAAGCTATGTTACTGAACTCCCATTAACTCTAGAAAATAACTGACACAAGACTGACCAGTCTAAAATTACCCCTTTCTAAAATTTTCCCTTTCCAGAAGAACTATCCTTCTTCCCTCTGCAACCTATCCAGCATAGTCACATCTAATTAGAGCTCATTCACAAATCTTGTCCATAACCCTTCCAAAAATTTCACTCTAACAGAATGCTCTCTACTGCTTGTGTTCTGTAGAGTTCATTCTCTGTTTAAACTCTCTTTGAACCCCTGCAGGTGCAAAAAGGGTAATATATGGTTTCCTGACATGGGTCTGAATAGACTATCGTCATTAATTTGATTTCTAACTTACTTTTTTATTTTGGCAAAGTAGAATTTGAATATGAAGATATTATTTAAAAACTCTGATAAGCAACCATTTAAAAATATATTTTGAGGGATTTAGGAAGAGCTACATCAGGGATTACTCTTGGATCTGCACTCAGGAACAACTCCTGGCAGTGCTTAAGAGACCATATGGGAAGCCAGGAGTTTAATTTGGGTCATTGCATGCAAGGCAAGAGATAATACTTATTGTGTTATAGCTCCAGCCACTAAAATAGAGATTTTAGAGTCCAGTGACTCCTCAACATCTTACATTTATTTCTTTGCAGACTATGAAAATTCAGGCTGTGCAAAAAGCTTAAGAGCTTCAAGTCTCTTCCTATTACATTTACCATAATATTCTAGATATCATTTCTCTGTTATTCTGTGTTTCAAAATGCAAAAATCCTAAATCCATCTATTTTTCTATATGAAAAATGAGTATTACAGAAGCATCTGTGTGTCAAGATGTGCACTTAGGGAAAATGGTTGCTATTGCCCTATAAGCAGTGTCCTCCTGACTGGTACACAAAAATTTACTCCAAGCTGCTGGAAATAATTCACTTTATATGGCTAATTTTCCAACTCATACCTCAACATTATCCCATCTTGCTGAAAGTTTTATCAATGCCTGCACTGAAGGATCATAATGGAGACATAGAAAAATTAAGCTTTATACGAAGTCAATCCATGTTAAATGTTAAATGTCATGATAGAAAAATAAAGTGCTTTGTGATTACAGTGTGAGATTGGATTAACCCTGCTGAAGGATCTGAAGTTTCCAATAAGATATATTCTAAAATCTTTATATCAATGTCTAGAAAAATGTCAGGGTAGAGATGAGACTAAAGGAAAGGAAGGATCAGAGTGGTAGCACAGCAATAGGGCATTTGAGGGCATTTGCCTCGTGCACAGCTGTTACAGGACCTATGTGGGTTTGATCCCCCAGCATCCCATATGATCCGCCAAGACTGCCAGGAGCAATTTCTGAGCGCAGAGCCAGGAGTCACCGCTGAGTGCAGCCGGGTGTGGCCAAAAACAAAATAAATAAAATAAAGGAAAGAATATGGATGAGGGTTCATTCTGCATATTTCTCTTGGGTTATAGGGCTAAGATCCTATTTGTGTGTGTGTGTGTGTGTGTGTGTGTGTTATTTTGTTGCTGTTGTTGTTGTTTTAGGTTTTGGGCCACACTCGGGAGTGCTCAAGGTCACTCCTGGCTCTGCACTCAGAAATCATTCCTGGCAGGCTTGGGGCACCCATATGGTATGCCAGGGATTGAATCTAGATCTGTCCCAGGTTGGCAGCAAGGCAAACGCCCTACCGATATCACTCCAGCTCATAAAATCCTATTTTAATAAGAGCAAGTGGATTAGGATTAGGATTAGGCAAGTGATAAAATCAAGAGATTATATTTATTAATATTTTTGGGGTTTTTTTTTTGGGGGGGGCCACACTCGGTGACGCTCAGGGGTTACTCCTGATCATGTGCTCAGAAGTCGCTCCTGGCTCGGGAGGGCCATATGGGACTCCGGGGGATCGAACCATGGTCAGTCCTAGGCTACGCTGGCAAGGAAGACACCTTACCTCTATCGCCACCATGCCGGCCCGAGACTTTTTTTTTTTAACTGCTAAAGTAGTAGAAGTGGAGAACATGGGAGGAATTACTTTCCCCAATTTCAAACTTTACTACAAAGCAATAGTGATCAAAACAGCATGGTATTGGAATAAGGACAGGCCCTCAGATCAGTGGAATAGGCTTGAATACTCAGAAAGTGTTCCCCAGACATACAGTCACCTAATTTTCGATAAAGGAGCAAGAAATCCTAAATGGAGCAAAGAAAGCCT